>CAUYNB010002648.1:0-18380 GCA_963574225.1 Lagothrix lagotricha | reverse complement strand
AACAAAGGGATGGAGGAAGATTTGCCAACCAAATGGAGAGCAAAAAAAAAAGGAGTTGTGATTCTCATCTCTGATAAAATAGACTTTAAAGTAATAGAAACTGAAAGAGATAAGAAGGACATTGTATAATGGTAGAGGGATAGATATAATGGGAAGAGCTAACAATCCTAAGTCTATGCGCACCCAATATAGGAGCACCCAGATACATAGGACGACTTCTTGGTGACTTACAAAGAGGCTTGGACTCCCACACCATAATAGTGGGAGACTTTAACGCTACATTGTCAATATTGGACAGATCAATGAGACAGAAAGTTAACAAGGATACCCGGGACTTGAACTTAGACCTCGAACAAGTAAACTTAATAAACATTTACAGAACTCTCTACTCCAAATCCACAAAACATACATTTTCTTCAGTAACACATCACATCTATTCTAAAAGTGACCACATGATTGGAAGTAAATCACTCCCCAGCAACTGCATAGCTTTTCATAGGTTTAAATGAAATATTGGTTGGCTGTTTGTTTGTTATTTTCCTCCCTTATTCCTTCCTGTCTTCATTGTATAACACACTTATTAGTATAAAAGAGCTTTTCAATACCCATTTTTAGACTGCATTCTAGCCTGGGCAATAGAGCAAGATTCCCGTTCTCTCTCCCTCTTTTTCTTCTTCTTTTTCCCTTTGTTTCATTCTCTTTTTTTCCTTCTTTCTCTTTTTCTCTCTTTTTTCTTTCTTGGAAATAAATTTGTTTCTTACAAATCTTGTAGTAAAAGTGATTCTCCAAAAAGATGTGCCCAGGATATTGTCTCCTGCTGTATCCTCCCTGCACAGAATTGAAGCTGTGCGTACTTCAGTTTCAGAAATGGACAGTATGAATTACCTAATCTGAAAAAAAGTCAAGACGTCAGCATCTCGGGCAAGGACCGCGTCACAATCACAGGTTGAGATCTGCTGCCCAGGCCGCGCTGGCTCCCGACAGGCAGGCGAGATTAGGGAACAGCCAGGATCCCTTCTGCATGGGGTACCCGCTCTAGACGCGAGGGGGACAGAGTCGAAACGGGTGCCCTCAGTACATCCTAGGAGCTGTAGTCTCTTGCCAAAGTGAATTTCTAGGCAACAAAGTGACACCCCGTCTCCATAAAAAATTAAAAAAAGCTAGATGTGGTGGCCCATCCATGCCGTGCCACTGCACTCCAGCCTGGACAACAAAGTGAGACCTTGTCTCTCAAAAAATAAAAATAAAAACAGAAATTACTACTTTGTGTTTGATTGTTTGGAGACAGGGTCTAAATTGTCCAGGCTGGAGTGCAGTGGCGTGATCTTGGCTCCCCACCTGCAGCCTCCACCTTCTGGGCTCAAGCTATCCTCCCACCTCAGCCTCCCAACTTCCAAGTAGCTGGGACTACAAGTGCATGCCACCTCACCCAGCTAATTTTTGTATGTTTTTGTAGAGACAGCATTTTGCCATGTTGCCTAGGCTGGTCTCAAACTCCTGAGTTCAAGCAGTCTGCCTGTCTCAGCCTCCCAAAGTGCTGAGATTACAGGGGTCAGCTACTGTGTCCGTCCTTCCTTCCTTCCTTCCTTCCTTCCATTGCCCAGGCTGGAGTGCAGTGGCACCATCTCAGCACACTGCAACCTCCACCTCCTGGATTCAAGTGATTCTCCCGCCTCAGCCTCCCAAGTAGCTGGGATTACAGGCATGTACCACCACACCCAGTTAATTTTTGTATTTTTAGTAGAGATGGGGTTTCATCATGTTGACCAGGATGGTCTCAATCTCTTGACTTCATGATCTGCCCGCCTTGGCTTCCCAAAGTGCTGGGATTACAGGCGTGAGCCACCGCGCCCAGCCCTTTATTATTTTTTTTTTGGTTTTTTTTTTTTTTTTTTTTTTTTCTAGATAGGGGTTTGCTCTGTCGCCCTGGCTGGAGTCCAGTGGCACGATCTAAGCTCACTGCAACCTCCGCCTCCCGGATGCAAGTGATCCTCCCACCTCAGCTTCCCAAATAGCTAGGACTACAGGTATGCACCACCAGGGCTGGTTAATTTTTGTATTTTTAGTAGAGAAGGGGTTTCACCATGTTGGCCAGACTAGTCTCAAACTCCTGACTTCAAGTGATCCTCCCACTTTGCCTCTCAAATTGCTGGGATAAGCCACTGCAACCGACTACTAGCAGATTTTTGTTTGTTTTTGTTTTGTTTTGTTTTTTTGAGAAGGAGTCTTGCTCTGTTGCTCAGGCTGGAGTGCAGTGACATGATCTAGGTTCACTGCAACCTCTGCCTCCTGGTTTCAGGCAATTCTCCTGCCTCAGCCTCCCAAGTAGCTGAAATTACTGGCACCTGCCACCATGCCCGGCTAATTTTTGTATTTTTAGTAGAGACAGGGTTTCACCATGTTTGGCCAGGCTGGTCTCAAACTCCTGACCTCAGGTGATCCGCCTGCCTTGGCCTCCCAAAGTGCTGGGATTACAGGCGTGAACCATCACACCAGACTATAGTCTTTCAAAAGCAATTATGAACTTTTAAATTTCCAAAATTTCTTCTATTAGAAGATTCTTCAAAATTCAAAGTTTCTTCTTCTAGAAATAGACTTTCATTCTATTTTATTTGCGTAGAAATGGTGAGCTCTTGGCCAGGTGCAGTGGCTCACACCTGCAATCCTAGCACTTTGGGACGCTGGGGCGGGTGGATCACCTGAGATCTGGAGTTCGAGACCAGCCTGGCCGACATGGCAAAACCCGGTCTCTACTAATACAAAAATTAGCTGGTTGTGGTGGCACACACCTGTAACCCCAGCTACTCAGGAGGCTGAGGCAGGGGAATTGCTTGAACCTGGGAGGCGGCAGTTGCAGTGAGCCAAGATTGTGCCATTGCACTCCAGTCTGTGCTACAGAGCAAGGCCCAGTCTTAAACAATAAAAAAAAAGGAAGGAAGGAATGGTGAGCTCTGCTATAAGGTGCATTTGGGGATGGTTCCTGGGATGTGAAGATGAAGTAAAGGAACTTTGAGAAAGAGCCTGCAGCAGTGCCTAGTGTGCCACTGGCAGAGGAGACTAAGATCCAAGCCTAGTCTGACCCTAGAGATTCTCAAAGGATTCCAGACTCTTTCGCCAGGGCTCCTGGGTCATCCAGAGCATTTTGGGCAAGACATAACTAGAATAGACTCAAAAAAGCAAGCTGACCCACTCCTGACTCATTCACTATGTGCATATCTCTAAAGGGACAGGCCTGACCAAATAAGATGGAACTGCCTTTCCCAAGACATTAGGGGTTAGTGGCAGCGCTGATGGCAGGAGATCCTGTTTCAATCTGGTCTTTGGTTCAACTTGGAAAACAAATCCAAATCTCCTTGTAGGCAGAACTTCAGATGGGCCAACAGAACTTCCTGGAGGTATGAGGCCTGAGGCCTGAAGGGACCAGAAGGTAACTGGGCACCACAGCCTGAGGCCAACCAGCTCCAAGCAAGAGCATCCTGCTTCCTCAGAGAGTTTGTTTGCTTGTGGAAAGTGAAGGCTGGCAGTCATATACCTTCAAGATCTTCCGAAAATGGAGGCAAGGGTGATCCTGATGAAGCCCCCTTGTTTGGTGGCCAATTCCAGCTCTACCTGGACTGGCAAGCCAAAAATGACCACTCTCTTTCCTGTGGTTCAAAATTCCCAATCTCCCCTAATGGAGACACAACCTGACTCCAAGAGTGAGGCAGGCAGTGACAGATAAGTTACAGCGTGATGCCTACTTCATAAAGCACAAAAGACCACGTGGTTTAGATGGCAGGTCATGGGAACGGTGAAGGGGAAGGTGACTGAGGGGCTGAAGCAGGTCGTACAGGAGAAAGGGCTTGGAGGAGACAGAGCGGAGAATGGAGCCTGAGAGCTACCCAGGGGTGGGAAGAGGGTAGCCAGAGTCCCGTCGGGCGGCCTGGGTTGGTTGTGGGGGGCAGGTTCTCAGCGGTGGTATAAAGTCTGGCCACACTGGTCTGGTTTCCCGACTGGACTTCACCTTGAGGGGTGGGGGTGGTTTCTGCCCCACCCCTCACCCCCCTGTCCAGTCCTTGGCGCCAGGGCACGGTTTGTGATAGATTCAGGGAAACGTTTGGTGCTAGATATGGGAGATACCCAATGGCGGCTACCGGGTTAAGGCCAGCACTATAGGGGATTCCTTCCCCCAGCAAGGCTGGTTGTCCTCACTTCACTGGGTGCCTGCAGATGGGCGGGCTGGGGTCGGAGATCGGCAGTCAGAAGCCAGATTCCCTTGGCCCCAGCTCGTCCACCTCCAGCGGCTGCCAAACGACCGTTGGAAAAGGTCTGGCGGCGGCCGGGAAAGAGCAGCGAACTCTCTTCCAAGGCCTAAATCCCGCCTCTCTCGTTCCGGCGGCGTCTCCGTGGCGACGCTGTCCGAAGTGCGGCTGCGCAAGGGTGACGGCGCGCGGGCGAGGGAGGGGGTGTTTTGGTTCTAGCCGCTCGCCGTCCTTCCAGGCTCTGCCGTCGGAAAGGCTGTCGTTCTCGTTTCCCTTTCCCTTTCTCAGCCCCAATCCTTCGTCTCTCTTTCTCTTCTTTTTGCCTTTTTTCTGCTGCCGCTCCGGGTCCGGGCCAGTTTCCGGGCCTGGCGCACTAAGGTGCGCGGCCCCGGGGCCCAGTATATGACTCGCTGTTCTGCTACCCCTCGCTTTCCCCGCCCCATGTGGCTGCGGGGCCGCGGCGGCGCTGTCCACTATGGCCTGGAAAGCAGTTAGCAGGAAGCGGAAAGCGCCCGCCTCGCCGGGAGCTGGGAGCGACGCTCAGGACCCGCAGGTGAGGGCTGAGAAGCCGGGACCTGGGTGATGAGGCCGAGGCACCAAGAGGGACTTAGGGTCCGCAGATCCTGCGACAGGATTCGGGGTCCAAGGTCTATAGTCAGAGGCAAAACAGGAATGGGGCCAGGCCCTATAGAGTCAGGGCTGGACCCTCAGGAGTTAACTGGAGGGCATATAGGCCAGGGCGGTGAGGAGCCAAAGGGGAACTCAGCAATGGGACATAATCCGCGGGAGGACTGCAGCCATGGATAGGGCTTGAAAAGAAACCACAATTTTGGCTTTGGAGGAAGGAGAAACCAAAGTTAAGGGAATCTGAAACAAAACCAGCCTCCAAGGAGATATCAGGAGGGGGAGTGAACTGTACCTTCCATGGGCCTTAGGAAGCTGGGATGATTACGTCCCTCCTCGAGGAAGGAAGGAGTTTTCCTATATGTATGCCCAACCCTGAGCTGGGCCTTTTGGCATTTGGACCCCAAAATAAACAAGTTTCCAGGTATCATCTCTATACTGCCCCCTTTGGAGAGGAAGGCCTTCTTGGACCTAGATGTGGCCTCTGATTTTCCGGGGCGTGCTATCCCGTTGGTGGTTGAGTTTTCGAATTCTGCAACTGCCTGGAGTTCGGGCATGATGACAGAGGAACGGCCATTGATTGTGCATCCTGGAAGACCTGGCTCCTTGGACTGTATCTTCCGTGCTCCACTGGGAGTACAGAGTGAGAGGGAGAAGGGAGATGGGTAGAGATGCAGCCCAGGTCCATATGGGAAACACTCGATCTCTCATTTCCGTCAATCCTTCACTCCTAAAAGGTCTAGTAAAGCTTTTAGCCTGTTCTATTCTGCATTCATTCCCTTCATTTTCAGCCCTTGTAATTCGCATAGGTAAGTTTGACTGTGAGCAACATCTTTTCAATGTTGGAAGAGTTAAGCGACTTACTGGATTGAGATTCTTGTTCTCTTGTGTTTGTAAATCCTACAGTGTGAGTTGTTGGTGATTTGTGTAATACAGTAGGATCCGTTCTAAACAAGAGTAGCCAAAGCCCTGATTTCTAATGTTACTTTCCACAGTTTGGCTGGGATCACTCGCTTCACAAAAGGAAAAGACTTCCTCCTGTGAAGAGATCCTTGGTATACTACCTGAAGAACCGGGAAGTCAGGCTGCAGAATGAAACCAGCTACTCTCGAGTGTTGCATGGTTATGCAGCACAGCAACTTCCCGGTCTCCTGAAGGAGAGAGAGTTTCAACTTGGGACCCTTAATAAAGTGTTTGCATCTCAGTGGTTGAATCATAGGCAAGTGGTGTGTGGCACAAAATGCAACACGGTAAGTGTCTAGGGGGCTGTGAACTCTCCCCTAGGTCCTGGATATATTGCTCTACTGGCTCTAGAACCTCTTACTCCTGCTTTTCCCATCTGTTTCTTTTGGAAGGGACTTGCCTTACTCTCCTTTCCCTTCCTTCCCGTTGATGACTCTTTACTCTCTTCTTGTGCTTCTTTTTTCATGCCTACATTTATTTTCTGATAAGTCTTCAAAGGACTGTATTTCTTTAGGCCCTTGCTCTCTGGATGTGCTGCTTCTAGAGGATTGTTTTTTGTTTGTTTGTTTTTGCCTCATCTTTTATGCTGGTTTTTAAATCATAGGCCTCAATGGAAAGAGTTAAGACATAATGATGCGGCTGGGGAAGGTGGCTCACGCCTGTAATCCCAGCACTTTGGGAGGCCGAGGTGGGTGGATCATGAGTTCAGGAGATCAAGACCATCTTGGCCAACATGGTGAAACCCCATCTCAAAAAGAAACTTAAAAAAAATAAAAGAAATAATAATGCTCAGAGCATCATTCAGGATACATAATAGTGAAAACAGCCTAAGGACATATGTCAAAGTATTTAAAATAGCACACTTGGCTGCTTTTTAGTGAATAAACAAACATGAGAAATACATGGACTGTTTCCTATAAATAAGGCAGGGAATGTGTGTCTGGCAGTATATTCCAGGGTATAAGCATTTTCTTTTTGGAAAGTAGCCTTTTTAAGAGTGACTGGAAAGACAGGTATAAATGAGTGAAGGGAAAAATTTCTCAGTAAGCTTTGTAACCAACCCAATTATAGGCTGAGATAAAATAAGTCAGATAGAGAAAACAATTGAAACAGAGTTCACGAATAGCATGATGTCAAGAGGAATGGCAAATAAAAAAAGGCAGGGCCAGGGCCTATGGGTGGGAAATGATTATGCCCAGCCCTCCCTTCATTTTCACCTCACCCTGTGCAAATAGACAAGTAATGTCATATGTGTGAGTAAATTGACCCTGGACTGAAACACATTTTAGATCATTAAAAGAGAGAAGATTGCTCTAGATCAAAAAAAGACTTAAGTACTGGGAGAAATGTCTGTTTATAAAGGGCATAGGCAAAAATTTAAACAGTTTTAAGGAAGGAAATAATACCATGGTGATTGGTCTGTTTATAAAGGACATAAGCAAAAATTTAAACAATTTTGAGGAAGGAAATAATACCATGGTGGTTGGGGCCAAGCTTTCATTTCCTCTTCTGTTGAGAGTGGCTTGTCTTACACAGGAGCCTTTCAAAACTAAGTGGTGGCAACAGGCCTCCACAGAATTTCCTTTTCTTGGTCTCTCCAGCTGCCCACTCATGGTTGAGAACTGTTACTCTTGTCACTTGGAGTAGAAAGAGTCTCCTGCTTGAAAGAGTTCATTCCACCCCCCACACATGCATCATACTGTTTAGCCCTGCAAATATTACTGAATTGTAAACTGAATTAATCATCATGGTCTTTTGCTTCTTGAATTTATTGACACTATTTTGAAGGCAAGCATGATACATAATAATTTAACCTACTTTTAATTCCTACCTCTTTCTGTCTTCCTACATCCTCATAACCTAGTGATTGGGGCAAGGGGAGGTGTTTTCATGTTAGAGTTAGCATGTGTTTGTTTTTGGTTAGCTTCCAGAACCAAAGCAGGGAACTAGGAGCAGTGCTCTTCTCTTGAGCTTTGTGACATTGGGCAAATGTTTACTTTCTTTGTGCTTTTGTTTTTGCATCTGCAAAACGGGAGTGATAATACCTGGTGCTGAGGTGTCTGCATGCATCTGGGAAATACTCTAAGTTAGCAATATTTTACTTATTTAGAAGTACTAGCAGTGGTAAAAATGATTCTATAACCTTTTCCCATGATTTGAAGAGAGGAAATTATTTAAATAATTGGAACTGTCTTTGGATAATGTGTGAAGATTTCAGAGGTAGGAGAGATTATGTTGTATTCTCAATAGTAAAGTTTTGATGTAGAATGTCCCTGTGTTGTGGGCTAGCAATCAAACTAGGAGCAGTCATTCAATCCCCAAATTTCTTGGCCCCACTGAGCACAGCAGTAACAGCAAGGATAGCCAGCTGTTGTTTTTTATCATTAATAACAATACAGTCGTTAAAGAAGTAGAGGTGGTATAACCTTAATTAGAACATGGGTCTGGCAGCTGGGATGGGTTAGGTATATTTTTGTGGTTTAGACTTATGCAAACTCAGATTGCCTGCAGAGCCAGACAGAAAAGCTAAGTATAAGGAAGTTTGTTAGGCACAAGACAGTAAGGAGTAGTGGGCGCTACAAAGAACTACAGAAGGAATTCCTGACTTCAGCCAGCTGATGCCATGTAGGAATTTGGGCCTAATGTTAAGAAGATTTTCTTGGCCGGGTGCAGTGACTCACATCTGTAATCCCAGCACTTTGGGAGGCTCAGGTGGGCGGATCACAAGGTCAGGAGTTCGAGACCAGCCTGGCCAATATGGTGAAACCTTGTCTCCACTAAAAATACAAAAATTAACTGGGTGTGGTGGTGGTCGCCTGTAGTCCCACTTACTTAGGAGACTGAGGCAGGAGAATTGCTTGAACCTGGGAGGTGGAGGTTGCAGTGAGCCAAGATTGCACCACTTCACTCTAGCCTGGGTGACAGAACAAGACTCCATCTCAAAAAAAAAAAAAAAAAATTCTTTCACTGGGCGTGGTGGCTCACGCCTGTAATCCCACCACTGGGAGGCCAAGGCAGGCAGATCAGCTGAGGTCAGGAGTTCGAGACCAGTCTGGCTAACATGGTGAAACCCCGTCTCTACAAAAGTACAAAAAAATTAGCCGGGCATGATGGCAGATGCCTGTAATCCCAACTACTTGGGAGACTGGGGCAGAAGAATCACTTGAACCTGGGAGGCGGAGGTTGCAGTGAGCTGAGATCGTGGCCATTGTACTCCAGCCTGGGTGAGAGAGCAAGACTCCGTCTCAAAAAAAAAATAAGATTTTCTTTCTCTTTTTTAAAGAGAAGCTGGAAATCAGGATTTTTTTTTTCTTAGTATTTCTTGTTTTTGTACTTTGGGCTCTGGGGTACATGTGCATGTCCTGCATCCTGCAGGATTGTTGCCCAAAATCAGGATTTTTATGAGGCAAGTATTAACCATTTATGAGGAATATTGAAAATCTAGTGTGACAGGAGCTTTAGGTGTCTAGAAGAAAACTGTGAGATTTGCAACTCACAGTTGTGAGATTTGTTTGCAAAGATTGATTAGGATAAAATTGTGGAAGCCCTTGAATGCCAAGCTAAGCTTTTATTCTGTGAGCCATAGGGAGATAGTGTCCCAAGGATTTTTAACAGGAAGTAATATGGTTGAAGCAATCCTTTAGGGAGAGCAATTTCAGGAAGCTATGCCATGTTATATATGAGAGATAATGAGGGGCTAAACCAGAACAGTGACAGAGGGCTAGGAGCAGACAGAGAAAAGATGTCTTAGAGCTAAAACCTGTAGAGGAAAAAGACAAAATTAATAGTCTGAGCGCAGTGGCTCACACCTGTAATCTCAGCACTTTGGGAGGTTGAGGCAGATGGATCATGAGGTCAGGAGTTCGAGACCAGCCTGGCTAACATGGTGAAACTCCATCTGTACTAAAAATATAAAAATTAGCCAGGCATGGTGGTGCGCGCCTGTAATCCTAGCTACTCAGGAGGCTGAGGCAGGAGAATCGCTTGAACCCAGGAGGCGGAGGTTGCAGTGAGCCAAGATCACACCATTGCCCTCCAGCCTGGGCAACAGAGCAAGACTCTGTCTCAAAAAAAAAAAAAAAAAAAATTGATACTAATGTCTTGAACCTGTGTAACTGGAAAGATGGCAGAGCGAATGTTAAGGTACAGATTTGGGTTTTGTTCTTTTCATAATTAGTTGAAGCTTGGCAGAGAGTAAGGATTGAAATTAGTCATTTGGCAGTCGTTTTTATAGAAGGAATTATTGAAATTGTTACATTACCATGGGGAGAGTAGAGAAGGCATTCCTGGCTTGAGTTGTATAAACTTTCCCTAAAATTGCAAAGTTTTGATTATATGTATACTTTCTGGTTAAGATTGTTGGTGGGTGGTGTGGGAAGTATTTCTTAGTTTTTGTCCTTAGATTTTCAAAGACAGTGCTATGAGCCAAAAATGGTTAAGAACCACTGATATTCACAGATAAGCTAAGGCCAGAACCTTGGAAAACGTACATTTACAGGGCAAGAAGAATTGCTTGCTGTGGAGGAGAAGGGAACTCAGGAAAACCAGGAGACTACAGAAAAGAATTCAAGAAAGGAGGACTCTTGAACGGGGTGAGGGTGGGGTGTGAGTTGAGGAGAAGGATGGTGATAGTCAGAGTGATGATGTACACAGTTTGAGGTATTTAATTTTAGATGTGAACTCTAACTTCCCATTGTCAACACTCTCCAGCCAAAGACTGCCAGGGACCCACCTGTAGCAGAACAAGTCAGATATAGTTGTTTGTTGTACCTAGGAGAACCTACACCATAGGGGATCGAAGGCCCTCTCAGTAAGAATTCTGGAAAGTAGTTACAACACTGAGGCTTGTTGCACATGATTTGGAGGAAGGCTTAAGGATATAGCACTTTGCTCCAGGTGGATACTGTCATGACAGAGGCAAATTCTATGTTTGGGACATTAATCTTATCTAGGAGGAGGTTAAAGCTGTAATTGATAAAAATGAAGCAATCGTTTATGTTAGCCAGGTTAAAGGGATATTTGATCTTTTTGTGATTTAGGCAGTGTTCTTGTTTTGGTCTGTGTTTAGATATGATTACAGAGTGGTCTTGTTTTGTCCTTATCACAGTTACAGAGTGGCCTTGTCTGATGTTGATATTCTCTGAAATTATTTATTTACACTGGGATAACAAGGCCTACCTTAGAGTATCAGGCTAACCCTGGTTGTCAGGGTTGCCTTGTTGTTTTTTTTTTTTTTTTAGGACAGTCTCACTGTATTACCCAGGCTGGAGTGCAGTGGCACATTCTTGGTTCACTGTAACCTCTGTCTCCCGGGTTCAAGCAGTTCTTGTGCCTCAGCCTCCTGAGTAGCTGGGACTACAGTTGTGTGCCACCATGCCTGACTAATTTTTATATTTTTAGTAGAGATGGGGTTTCACCATGCTGCCCAGGGTGGTCTCAAACTACTGACCTCATAGAATCTGCCCACCTCAGCCTCCCAAAGAGCTGGGATTAGAGATGTGAGCCATTTTGTTCTTTTCCAAGACAGGGTTTTGCAGGGTAGAGTACAGTGGTGCAATCATGGCTCACTGCAGCTTCAAATTCCTGGGCTCAAGGGATCCTCCTCCTCCAGGATCCTGAGTAGCTGGGACTATACCACATGCCATCATACCTGACAATTTTTTTTTTTTGAGATGGAATTTCCTTCTTATTGCCCAGGCTGTAGTGCAATGGTGCCATCTCAACTCACTGAAACTTCCACCTCCCAGGTTCAAATGATTCTCCTGCCTCAGCCTCCCTAGTAGCTGGGATTATAGGCGTCCACTACCACGCCTATCTAATTTTTCATAAAGACGGGGTTTCACCATGTTGGCCAGGCGGGTCTGGAACTCCTCACCTCAGGTGATCCACCCACCTCGGCCTCCCAAAGTGCTGGGATTACAGGCATGAGCCACTGTGCCTGGCCTCTACCTGGCTATTGAAACAAATTTTTATTTTGTTTTATAGAGACAGGGTCTTGCTTTGTTTCCCAGGCTGGTTTCAAACTTTTGGTCTCAAGTGATTCTCCTACCTTGACCTCCTATAGTGCTGGGATTACAAGCATGAGCCATTGAGGCTGACCAGGGTTGCTTTGTTGTGTGTGTGCGACGGAGTCTTGCTCTGTCACCCAGGCTGGAGTGCACTGGTGCGATCTTGGCTCACTGCAACTTCTGCCTTGTGGGTTCCAGTGATTCTTCTGCCTCAGCCTCCCGAGTAGCTGGGAGTACAGGCGTGCACCGCCATGCCCGGCTAATTTTTTTTTCTTTTTTGTAGAGACGGTTTCACTCTGTCCCCCAGGCTAGAGTGCAGTGGCATGATCTTGACTCACTGCAACCTCCGCCTCTTGGGTTCAAGCAATTCTCCTGCCTCAGCGTCCCAAGTAGCTGGGACTACAGGTGCACCCCACCACACCTGGCTAATTTCTTTTTTATTTAGCAGAGACGGGGTTTCACCATGTTGCCCAGGCTGGTCTTGAACTCCTGAGCTCAGGCGATCTGCCTGCCTCGGCCTCCCAAAGTGCTAGGATTACAGGTGTGAACCACTGTGCCCGGCCTAATTTTTGTAATTTTTTAGTAGAGATGGGGTTTCATCATACTAGCCAGGCTGGTCTCAAACTCCTGGCCCCATGATCTGCCCACCTTGGCCTCTCAAAGTGCTGGGATTGCTTTTTTCTTTTTCACTATCTCCCAAAGCAATGGGTGGAGATACACTGCTGACTTCACAGATGGACTTTGTGGATCATAATGAAGCAGACAAATGAGTTTTTGAATGCTATTAATATTGGCCAGATGAGAAGGAAAACTTTGAGGCAGTGTAATTTCAGAGCTGGGGTAGAGTGGTAGGCACCAGGGTTGAGAAAATATCTGTAAGGTTATGTTAGAGTTTGCATACTCAGATTCCTGAAATCTTAGGGAATATGAAAGTCAGTCTGAGACACAGGGAAGCAAAACTATTAAGTATGGGTTTGCTCTGGACAGATTTTTATTCAGTTCGCTTCGTCTTACTATTTTATTTTCCCAAAGGGATACAACCTTTTAGAAAATGCTTTAGGGGACTGGGCGTGGTGACTCACTCCTGTAATCCCTGCACTTTGGGAGGCTGAGGCAGGCAGATTACTTGAGGCCAGGAGTTCGAAACCAGCCTGGTCAGCATAGCAAAAAACCGACTCTACTAAAAATAAAACAATAAAATAAAAATTAGCCTGGCATGGTGGTGCACACCTGGGTTCCCAGCCACTCGGAAAGCTGAGGCCCAAGAATCATTTGAACCTGAAAGGCAGAAGTTGCAGTAAGCCAAGATCGTGCCACTGCACCCCAGCCTGTGCAACAGGATGATACTCTTGTCTCAGAAAAAATAAAGAAAAAAAGTGCTTTAGGCTGGCACAGTGGCTTATGCCTGTAAATCCCAGCACTTTGGGAGGCCGAGGTGGCTGGATTGCTTGAGCCTAGGAGTTCGAGACCAGCCTGGGCAACATAGTGAAACCCTGTCTCTTCCAAAAATACAAAAATTAGCCAGGCATGGTGGTACACACTTGTAGTCCCAGCTGCTTGGGAGGCTGAGGTCGGAGGATCAGCTGAGCCTGGGAATTTGATGCTACAGTGAGCCATGATCATGCCACTGTACTCCAGCCTGGGCAAAGTAGACCCTGTCTCTCTCTCTCTCTTTTTTTTTTTTTTTTTTTTTTTAGACGAAGTCTCTGCCGCCCAGACTGGAGTGCAGTGGCACGATCTTGGCTCACTACAACCTCCACCTCCTGGGTTTAAGCAGTTCTCTGCCTCAGCCTTCTGAGTAGCTGGGATTCCAGGTATGTGCCACTACGCCTGGGTAATTTTTGTATTTTTAGTAGAGAGGGGGTTTCACCATCTTGGCCAGGCTGCTTTTGAACTCTTGATGTTGTGATCCACCTGCCTCGGCCTCCCAAAGTGCTGGGATTACAGGCTTGAGCCACTGCACCTGGCAGACTCTGTCTCTTAAAAAAGAAATGTACATTTATATCAACAAATTTGATTAAGTCATTTCTGTTATATATTTGGGTGCAGAGATTTGTGAGTTGAGTCTCAGGTCTGTCTTGTTAGCTTTGTGCCCTTTGACAAGCCAGATGTCTTCTCCAAGGCCTTTTTTCTCTCACCTTTAGAATGGAGAGAGTAGTTTATATGGATAGAAGGAAGCTAGAAAAAAACAAAACGGAGAGAGTAGTACCTGCCCAGCAGAGTCATGAAGAAGATTAAATTAAATAAGATGTCGATTAGCACAGTGCCTGGAAAAATAAGTGCTTAGTAAGTTGTTGATATAATTAACAGTGTGGTTGCTGGAGGAGGAAGAGGTGATGGTGGTTTGATGGCTCTAGGTTTTTGATATATTTCTGGCCAAATTTACTATTTAAGAAGTGAGCTTTCTCTGTCCTGTAAATGGCTACTTTCTGTATGCCAGGCACATTTCAGATACCTTAAACATTTAAAAATAATTCATGGGCCAGGCGTGGTGGCTCATGCTTATAATCCCAGCACTTTGGGAGACTGAGGCGGGCAGATCACGAGGTCAGGAGTTTGAGACCAGCCTGGCCAACATGGTGAAACCCCATCTCTAAAAATACAAAAATTAGCTCTGCATGGTGGCGGGCAGGTGCTTGTGATCCTAGCCACTCAATAGGCTGAGGCAGGAGAATCTCTTGAACCTGGGTGGTGGAGGTTGCAGTGAGCTGAGACTGTGCCATTGCATTCTAGCCTGAAGTAGTACCCAATTCTCATAAGGCTATAGTAGAACAGCCACATACATACATACATTGCCACCAAAACTTAAATTTCTTTTTTTGTAAGTAGAGACAGGATTTCACCACATTGGCGAGGCTGGTCTCAAACTTCATACCTTGTGATCCGCCTGCCTCAAGCCTCCCAAAGTGCTGGGATTACAGGCGTGAGCCACTGTGCCTGGCCAAAAAAATTTTTTTTTAATTTAATTTGAAACAAAATTTTGCTCTGTCACAGGCTGGAGTGCAGTGTCACAATCTTAGGTCACTTCAACCTCAGCCTCCAGAGCTCAAGCAGTCCTCCTACCTCTGCCTCCCAAGTAGCTGGAACCACACCAAAATTTTAAAAAGTACTTCAGAAGTACACATTGACCAGGCATAGTGGCTCATGACTGTAATCCAGCACTTTGGGAAGCTGAGGCAGCAAGATCATTTGAGCCCAGAGGTTCAAGACCAGCCTGGACAATGTAGTGAGACCCCTATCTCTACAAAAAAATTTAGGAATTAGCTGGGTATGGTGGCTTGTGCCTGTGGTCTCAGCTACTTAGGGGGCTGAAGTAGGGGATGGCTTGAGTCTGCGAAGTCGAGGCTGCAGTGAAATGGGATTACACTACTGTACTCTAGCCTGGGTGACAGAGCACGACCCTGTCTCAAAAAAAAAAAAAAAGTACATAGTATTTGTTGAAACAAGAGCCTAAAAATTATATCCCTTTTCACCTAAGATGTTAACACCTGAGAATTTATACAAAGGAAAAGTCTTTTTTAACATGATAATCATCAGAAGCTGCTTAATCTAAATACTAACAATCGAATACTTAAGTAAATTGTGATAAAGCAAATCTGTATGGTATTATGTAGGCATTAACGTAATTATGGAGACAAACGTGCAAAGCATTCAAAATATTTAATGAAATGAGATACAAAATCCTGTTTCTGCTGACAATAGCTGTGCACAATTATAATCTATGTGAACAAAGACTAAACAGGAATCTATCTGACAAATGAAAAACAGATTTTAAGAGAGGATTCTGAGTGACCTTTCTTGCATTTTAAATTTCTATATTGTTAATAAAGTATTGTTTGTACAGTAAACACTCATCTTTTAAAATTGTTGTTTCAGCTAGATGAACCTTGCATTTTCTTTTTTTTTTTTTTTTGAGATGGAATCTTGCTCTGTCGCCAGGCTGGAGTGCAGTGGCGCAATCTTGGCTCACTGCAACCTCCGCCTCCTGGGTTCAAGCAATTCTTCTGCCTCAGCCTCCCGAGTAGCTGGGACCACAGGTGCGTGCCACCACGCTCTGCTAATTTTTGTATTTTTAGTAGAGACGGGGTTCCACCGTGGCCAGGATGGTTTCAATCTCTTGACCTCGTGATCTGCCTGCCTCGGCCTCCCAAAGTGCTGGGATTACAGGCATGAGCCACCACGCCCGGCCGAATCTTGCGTTTTCTTATCCTAAAATGATGATTAAAAGAACTGAAGTAGGGGCTCAAAAATACAGTGGTAGAATATGCAACAAAAGGTGTCGCTCCTTTCAGTCACACAGTGAGGTTTTTGGAGCTCAAAATAGGCCCTGGAGAGAGCTCTTGATTCTAAGTGGCCACATACACAACCATATGGTCCTCAAGTCTTTTTTTTTTTTTTCTTTTCCAAACTACCCACCCCGCCTGGTCCTCAAGTCTTAATGTTGTTACGCTCAGGAAGTAAGTTGTGAGAGAAGAGAGATTATATTATCTTTTTTTTTTTTTTTTTTTGAGACAGGGTTTCACTCTGTCACCCAGGGCTGGAGTACAGTGGCACAATCTTGGCCCACTGCAACTTCCACCTTCCAGGTTCAAGCGATTCTAGTGCCTCAGCCTCCCAGGTAGCTGGAATTACGGGCATGTACCACCACACCCAGATAATTTTTGTGTTTTTAGTAGAGTCAGGGTTTTGCCATGTTGGCCAGCCTGGTCTCCAACTCCTGACCTCAGGTGATCCACCTACCTCTGCCTCCCAAAGTGGGATTACACAAATGAGAACCACACCCGGCCATATTATCATTATTTAACACTATTATTAAGAGTTTATAATGTCTCCGCATACCAGATATGTAATTATAATCTCTGCTCTCCAGTAGTTTGCAAGTTAGGGATAAAGCTCCCATTAATTCTGAGTAGAAGGCCTTATACCTGGAAATGTCACCACGGAACAAAAAGCTGAAAATATCTTGTGTAGAGATTTTCTCCTGGATAACTCATATATGAATATTAGCATTCTTAGATATATAGAAATCAATTTCAAGCCAGGCACAGTGGCTCACATAATCCCAGGACTTTGAGAGGCCAAGGTGGGTGGATCACTTGAGGCCGGGAGTTTGAGACCAGCCTGGCCTACGTGGTGAAACCCTGTCTGTACTAAAAATACAAATATTAGGTGGGTATGATGACGAATGCCTGTGGTCCCAGCTACTTGGGAGACTGAGGCAGGATAATCGCTTGAAATCAGGAGGTGGAGGTTGCAGTAAACTGAGATTGTGCCACTGCACGCCAGCCTGGGCGCCAGATTGAGGCTCCATTAAAAAAAAAAAAAAAAAAAAGAGGCTGGGCATGGTGGCTTATGCCTGTAATCTCAGCACTTTGGGAGGCCGAGGCGGGTAGATTCCGAGGTCAGGAGTTCGAGACCATCCTCGCCAACATGGTGAAACCCGTCTCTACTAAAAATTCAAAACTTAGCCGGGTATGGTGGCACGTGCCTGTAGTCCCAGCTCCTTGGGAGGCCGAGGCAGGACAGTCGCATGAACCCAGGAGGCAGAGGTTGCGGTGAGCCAAGATCGCGCCACTGCTGCACTCCAGCCTGGGCGACAGAGTCTCAAAAAATAATAAAAAAGAAATCAATTTCCATTGATTTATTTTATATAATCTCCTCATATACCAGGTATTTCTTCCATAGGAAGAAATAAAGTCTTATGAAATCAGACTATTGGACCAATCCTTTTATTTTCCCTTTTATTTTTCAGATTGGTATCATTTGGAATAGGTGATGGGATTTGTAAGCACATAAAAGCAATACTAAATAGGGTTCTGATTTTACAACCTAAGAATTTCTTTTTAACAAATGTTTGTTTAGATAATGCTTAAGGTAGCTAAACCTCTGTTGTATGTTGTCAAAGTTTATTTGGTGACTTTGGTGGGTACTAGGTAAAATCAAGGTGTCTTGCCAAAGCTGGCTGTTAGGATTTAGTCCATTTTTAAAAAAATTCAGTCTCCATAGAGGCTGTCAAAAATTGCCAATGCCGACTAAATTTTGCAAGTTGTCACAGCGGAGTATTGGGAAAAGTTTTCAATTAGCAATAATTGCGTCTCGAATAAACATCTTTGGCTATGATACTGCCACTGCGCAAAGCTAGGACTTAGGCCTTTTTGACAGAGATCTCCAAAATCAAGGATTAGAAATCAATTTATAGCTAGATATAAAGCTTATAAGAATTATGTCACTTAAATCCAAAATAATTGTAAATTCTTTATTATGAAGTACCATTACTGATCTTAGCTAGCCAGTGCTATAGTGCCTCTTTTGTAGTAGCAGTTTAGATTCACAGCTCAGAGTGTAGAAGATCTTGGCATAGGGGAACCGTGGCTTAGATGCAGACTTGGCCAAGTCCAAGAACCACACCACACACAACCAGTCCAGAAAATGACACAGAAATGGTATCAAGAAACCCCGATCACAAAGATACGAATCTCTTAAGGGGGTGGACCCCAAGTTCCTGAGGAACATGCGCTTTGCCAAGAAGCACAACAAGAAGGGC
>CAUYNB010002647.1:0-26907 GCA_963574225.1 Lagothrix lagotricha | reverse complement strand
ATTTTTTAAAAGAAAGAAATTAGTACATCATTATCTCTGAATTTTCTTCATGTTCCTCTTCCTTTCTACTTCCTGAAAGATATTAACAGACACTTTACAAAAGACATATATGAGACCAACAAACATATGAAAAAATGCTCATCATCACTGGTCATTAGAGAAATGCAAATCAAAACTACATTGAGATACCATCTCAGGACAGTTAGAAAGGTGATCATTAAAAAATCTGGAGACAACAGATGCTGGAGAGGATGTGGAGAAATAGGAACACTTTTACACAGTTGGTGGGAGTGTAAATTGGTTCAACCATTGTGGAAGACAGTGTGGCGATTTCTCAAAGACCTAGAAATAGAAATTCCATTTGACCCAGCAATCCCATTGCTGGGTATATATCCAAAGGATTATAAATCGTTCTACTATAAGGACACATGCACATGAATGTTCATTGCAGCACTGTTTACAATAGCAAAGACTTGGAACCAACCCAAATGCCCATCAATGATAGACTGGATAAAGAAAATGTGGCACATCTACACTGTGGAATACTATGTAGCCATAAAAAATGATGAGTTCGTGTCCTTTGCAGGGACATGGATGAACCTGGAAACCATCATTCTCAGCAAACTGACACAAGAACAGAAAATCAAACACCACATGTTCTCACTCATAGGTGGGTGTTCAACAATGAGAACACATGGACACAGGGAGGGGAGCATCACACACTGAGGTCTGTGCGGGGGAACTAGGGGAGGGACAGTGGGAGTTGGGGAGTTGAGGAGGGATAACATGGGGAGAAATGTCAGATATAGGTGATGGGGAGGAAGGCAGCAAACCACATTGCCCTGTATATACCTATGCAGCAATCCTGCATGTTCTTCACATGTACCCCAGAACCTAAAACACAATAAAATATATATTAAAAATAATTAACAAATTAAAAAAAAGACCGTATCACTCCATTTGGATTATTTGTGCAAATGCCAGGATTGGTTTTTATTTTTGTTTTTGGTATTTACCTAAAAAAAGAAAATGCTTCAGTCGGTTGCTTTTTATTTAAAAAAAAAAAAAGAAAGCTGTAACCTTATCATTTCTGAGTAGACCATTGAGAGATGAATGCACACCTGTAATACCCCAGGACCAGCTCTGGTGGCTAAAGGGAATATGTTAACTAAGCAAGAGGTTCTTTTATAAAAGTGGTATCTGTTATCCCAATCTATTTCAGTTATTCCTACAAGTCAGGGGTCCAGATAAAATGAGGGTTATGAGCTAACTGATATGTTTTCACTGAGGTTTATCAATGAATTTGTACATTTCTAGTTCCCTTTGCTGAAGGGAAGAATGATGATTTTGCAAGACCTGGATTTTGACTTGGTTTCTTGCCTCCTTTTTTGTCAGCCTTCATCTTCTCATCTCCCAAAGCCCTTGTGCCTGTAAGATTTTCATAATGGACAAAGAACTTTTGTCTTTTAAAATTGAGACTGATAATTTTTGAGAGATTATCATGTTCAAAGTGTGATATCCTACCACTTTACCAATCATTCATTTTAAATATACACTGTCCTCTCAATTTTTGGACCAAACAGATGCTCACAGTGGAGGTTTATCAAGGGTTGTATGGGGAAGAAGCCTCTCTCTCTCTGTCAGCACCAGCTGGTAAAGGTGACTATACAGATGTGTATTTTCCTTTTGGTATAAGTGGTCCACAGCGCTGACTGATAAGGCTTATTGTACAGTACATTGTCAGTATTCTTCTGGTTCAGCATACCTTCTAGTTCATATGCAATCTGTATTAATTGTATAGATTGCACATTTAAAGCTGTTACCAAGTTGTCAGAACATAAGAGTGAAAACAAGATCATATGTAATATTTTGTCTGTAAGTATCCTTTGTATCATAGCAAAGGAAATGTTTTAAAAAGTCAACTGTAATAAAGTCATTTTAGTACAAAAAATGACCATTCACCATGATCCAGTGGAATTCATCACAGGGATGCAAAGATGTTTCAATCTACACAACTCAATAAACATGACACATCACATTAAAAGAACAAAAACCATATGGTTATATTAATAGATGCTTAAAAAGCATTTGATAAAATTCACCATTCACTTATGATAAAAACTGCCATCAAGCTGAGTATGGAAGGAACATATCTCAAAATTATAAAGGCTATATATGACAAACCCACAGAGAAAATCATACTGAATGAGAAGAAAGTAAAGGTCTTTCCTCTAAGATCTGGAACAAGACAAGGATTGCCCACTTTCACCACTTTCATTCAATGTAGTACTGAAAATCCTGGCCAGAGCAATTAGGCAAGAGAAAGAAACGGCATCCAAACTGGAAAGGAAGAATCCAAATTGGCCTTTTTTTGGACACAATCTTATATTTGGAAAAATTCCTAAAGACTCCACACACAAAAACTGTTAGAACCGATAGATTCAGTAAAGTTGCAGAATACAATAACATACAAAAATCAGTAGCATTTATATACGCCGACAGTGAACAGTCTGAAAAAGAACTCAAGAAAGCAATCCCATTTAGAATAGCCAAAAAAAAAATAAAAAACCTAAGTATCAATTTAGCCAAACAAATGAAAGACCTATATAAGGAAAACAAAACACTGATGAAAGAAATTGAAGAAGAAACAAAAAATGGTTCCATATCCTAATACCATTGCCTTGGGTTAGGATTTCAGCATATTGATAGGGGAGAGCACAAACATTCACACCATAGTATAACCTCTGCAACCCAAGGAGGCACTACTCTCCCATGTGCAACATCAACTTAAGCCATACCAGTTACTTGCAGATCCTTGAATGAACACACAAATTGTCACTCCTTTTCCATTTATGCATGCAGGAGAATTTTGAATACACACATTTTTGATATCCTTTTGTATTAGTTCATTTTCATGCATTCACATTGCTAATAAAGACATAACTGAGACTGGGTGATTTATAAAGGAAAGAGGTTTAATTGACTCACAGTTCCACATGGCTGCAGAGGCCTCACAATCATGGCAGAGAATGAAGGAAGAGCAAAGGGATGTCTTACATGGCAGCCAGCAAAAAGAAATTGAGAACCAAGCGAAAGAGGTTCCCCTGATAAAACTATCAGATCTTGTGAGACGTATTCATTACCACGAGAACAGCATCGGGGAAGCTGCCCTTATGATTCAGTTACCTCCCACCGGGTCCCTCTTACAACATGTGGGAATTATGAGAGCTATAATTCAAGATGAGATTTTAGTGGGGACACAGCCAATCCGTATCATCTTCCCTATCCTGTCTTCTTGGAAAATCCTTTTACATTCTTTAAGAGTTAAATAATATCTTTTTGGAAATCGCTCTAACCTCTTCAGACAAAATAAGACCCACCCTCTCATGTATTTGCACAGTAGCTGTCAGTATTTGTTTTTTTCCTTGCAGAGTATAGTGAAAAGAATAGGCTTTCCAACATCTCTCTTTCAAATCACAGGAGTAGCACCTGCATCCAGAAATATCCGCTTAGTAACTGTAGCACCTTGGGCAAATTATCTCTACATGGGATGTAATGAGACTTTTTAAAAGCAATTTGACCAAAATGTTGATTCATTGGCTTCTCCACTTTAAGACTAAACATGAAATCATTCTTGACTAAATAGGTAAAAAGTTATTTATGTTAGAAGTTTTTGTTTGTTTTTTTTCAGAGGAGATAGTTGCATTTCTATGAAGTTTGCAAGAAATTCATCATCCCTGAATCCTTTCTACCTAGCCATTCACATTCCTACCTGTTTTTTTTTTTTGTTTACAAATATGTTTTCTTCTATTTAACAAAATGCATTTACAATCCTATTTCTCATAGATTTGTCCCTTTGAAAAACTTTAATAAATACTCATTATGTACCAGACACAAAAAAAGTCAGCAATAAGGGCCATAAAAACAAAGAAAAGTACACTTCTCTGGAAGTCTAATGGAGGGAGACTCCAGAGTTTTAATCCAATGGATTCTAGTGGAATATTAATGAACCTAGAGGGTTGTGTTAATATTGATCTAGTCCCATAACTCAATTTCCTATCCCATCTCATGGCTTATACAAATTCAAGATACATATTAATTCTCAATTATTTTCTTGGAGATTTTCTTCCAATAACCAATGCCATCCCCAGGTCAGAGAAGATTGCTTCAAGAGATACTTCCCTTAATTTGCCAAAGGTAGAATTTCTGGGGGCAAGTGAGTTGGTGTCTGTCTCCACATCACACCTATGACTTCCATTTTATGTACTGGTGTTTCTCATTAAATTTCATAATAGAAGCAAACTGATTTTTCCTGTTAGAGTACATTTGGTAAGACAGTGAGTGTCTCCATCTGAAGGTGGGAGTTTCAGAAACACACCAAATGTTTTATTATATTTACTAGCTCTGTAATCTCATAAGCATGTGGCAGTAGCTCAAGTTGAGACTTGATTATTTCCTCTGTGTTCAGACATTTGTGGAAAAGAAACAGCATAGTGGTAGAGAACATAAATTTTAGTCACTAAGACTTCTATTCAAATTTTAGCTCTGTAGCTATAATGCCCAAGAGTTTAGTTTACTTCTCTGAACTTCAGCACACAAAAATCTTTAAAATATCCACCTACTTTATATTATATTCAGTGAGAGTTATGTTATTAAACTCAATGCATGGATTCATAATAATGACAGTAACTAATATTTATTTGGGGTTACTATTATGACCTAATATTTGGAAAACACTGGCCTATTTTATGAGAAGTTAGAAAAAAGAAGGTAACAGAAATTCCATCTGGAATGTGTTGCTGAACAGGGTTGGCATCTTGTTCAGGCGACACATGGCATAAATGCTGCTTGTCTAAGATACAATGCAGAGTGAGATATTTTAGAATTGTGGGAAAGAATATGAGATAGCCTCAGTTTTATAGGTAAGGGCTGATTAAAGCTGCTGAAGGGCAAGGTTAAAATATGAGAGAAGATTAAGCCCTGCCCTGCGCCTTTGCTCCTGGGATTGTGTACCTCTGTTGAGACTTCCCTGAAAGTTAACCAATGTCTTGGTAGGCAACATTAAGTCATTGATTCCTTTAGAAAAGTGAATTCCAACTGTGTAGTAACGGGTTACTAGGGAGAGGGTGATTGGCAATCAAGGTCAGGAACAGGAGTAATTTGAAAACCAGGCCCTTAGGTGAATTACTGCATATTTACAGAGTACAGTGGAAAAAAGCAAAAAGCTAACATCCTCAGGATAATTGGGCATGGATGAGGCAAAGGGATGAGCACATATCTGATGGAAAATCATTTGGTGTCAGATTCTGTCCTGAAACATCCTGTGAGGTAAGTACTGGAGGCGTTGGATCAAATTATTCCAAATGTGTACATACCATGAGGTTGCCTCTGGGTATGCTGTTTACAGAGTGAACCAAGAACAAAGTAGACAACCCCAGGCCTCTGCCTAGTGCAGAGTTCTGCATTGGAAATGTCTAGCACTGTATGGGGCTTGGCGAGGGTGTTTGACAACTAACGCTTATTGTTTTAGAAGGGACTCTTGGGTGATAGCCTGATCTCTTAACTTAGACGGAATATTCCAATTATGTGCTTTAGTTCAAGCTTCTGCTGTAAGGGTTGAAGATCAGGTAGATAAATTACACAGAAGCTAACTTCAGATTTCATTTTGGAAGCTGGACTTCCCTC
The DNA here is from genome assembly GCA_963574225.1 of Lagothrix lagotricha. Lineage (NCBI taxonomy): Eukaryota > Metazoa > Chordata > Mammalia > Primates > Atelidae > Lagothrix > Lagothrix lagotricha. Next base: position 21,222 of record CAUYNB010002647.1, on the reverse strand, counting down.
TGCTAGATGGAGATATCCCCTAGGAAGAATGAGTGACAGGCAGTGACAAGAAGTTGCCTAAAGAAAATGTGAGCATTCCTGTTGGAAAGAGAGTTCAATATATTGCTAGAAAGTCTTATGTAGAGAGAAAAGAATGTATTGAGATTGTAGATTCACAAATAAACATACCCAGTGTCTCTCTGCATTTCAGATACTAAGCTGGAAACCTCATAAAACAGAAAGGTCACCATTTCTGTTTTAAACAAGTATACCACCTACAAGTAATCTGAGCTATTAAAAAGAAAGCTAGAAAAGAGTGGCAGAGAAACTCTTCCTCTAGACTTTGTCTTTTGACCAAATTCACAACCATTTAGAGGCAGATGGAACAGTAAACAATGTCTAGTTGCATTTTACACACAGGTGACGTGGGGTTTAAGTGAGCCCAGCATAGCAGTTATGAGAATGGGCCCTGGAGCCTCATGCAAATCCCAGCTCCAACCCTCAGAAACTGTGAGCTTGGGAATGCCCTAGGAGAGTCCTGATCTTTATCTCTCAGGTGTGTCTAATGAGCTAAAGAGTCTGATGCAGTGTCTGAGAGGCAAAGGTGGTGGGTGCCTGTCAACAGGAATCTAGCTATTGTTCTTGTCAGTCTTTGTTTCCTTAGCCAAAAGCTATGTTCTGGAGTTCCCGGGTCTGTTCTTTCATCTTCCCAGAATGTCCAGGAACTACAAGCACCTCCCCAGCTTCCTTCCTGAGGCCAGGTTCAGACACTGCTGCCTGTGTGGTAGCCAGCAGGTGACGAAGGAGCAGTGCTGGATGGCCTGTGCATGGGAGAATAACCTCGTCCCTTCATTGAAATGCAGGACTTGAATTAGCTGCAGTGCAGGACTTGAGTGTGAAAAGAGAGGCAGGTGAGTCTCAGTAATCTGAGGCAGAAAATATCCCTAGGGGGGAGTTGGTTGTCCAAGTCCCATGAGAGAAAAGTGACAGTGTGCCAGGTGATAGCATGGCAAGGTCACAGTGTGGGGGATAGAGAAAGGGCAGCAGTGTATTGGGGTACGAGACATGGTGGGTACATGGAGACGTGGGGCTTCACTCCACTCTGCTTCAACCACCCTGGACTCCTTGCTGTCCCTTGATCATGCTGGGCTCATTCCCTATTTAGGGTCTTTGCACTGGCTGCTGCTTCATCCTGGGATGATTCTTTCCTATACATCCATGGCACTGACCCTCTTTCAAGTCAAATGCCACCTTTTAGTTGAGGCCTATACTGGCTGCCCGTTTGGTTTTGTTTCTTTCTTAATTTTACTTTAAGTTCTGGGATACATGTGCAAAGCTTGCAGGTTTGTATTTATACACATACAATGCACACACATGCATGTGTATATACCAAAGCAGAATTTGTCCTCATAAGCTTTGATATTTCATTGTTAGTAATGTTCATTGTGACTGATTTCACAAGAACGACATACTCCAATAATTTAGAACCATGGCCAATCTCTAGTGCATAAACAAATTAAGCATGCATCTCTATTCTCTAGAAGCTTATACTCCACTGAGGGAAACAGAGACATTAATATTAAAGCCAATGCAAGCAAGACTGTATTCAGTGCTACACTAGACCTACAAACAGAGCTTTGTGAAAAAAAATAGATGAATCCTGACTTTAAACATCTGCGAAGACTTGTCAGAGGAGGTAGGATTTTAACTGGCACTTAGTAAATGTATAGGACCTTGAAAGGTGGATAGACTATGTTGTTGACCTCCTTGTATGCCTGTCTTACTTTCCAGTTTGGACTAAAGGCATATCTGAATTTCAGTGTCATAGAAACATTTTTCATCAAGGGAACACTGGACTGAGGGGGCAGATGAGTGATTCAGAGGTTCTAAAATTGGAATTATCATGTTTCCTCACAGAGTTTTTTCTTTTTCTTTTTGGCTCACTTTCCCTTAGAATTGGACAGGAGCCAGGGCTTCTGAGTGGAAGCACTTGCTAGGAATAAAAATTGCACAAGTGGTTGGCTTTTCAATTCGTCATGAACCTCTTGGTGTTTGAGCATAACAAATGGGATGTAGGAGCACAAGAAACCTCCCAGGAGTTTACATACATGAGTTTATGTCTTAAGATATTGCACCTTAGATTCTCTATAAGTAACAATAAATGAACATAATGTGGTGGAATCAAGTAGGAAAATCATGCTGCACAGTCACCCTGCTTGATGAAAGCTTTGGAAGACCTAAAGTTATTTTGGTGACTAGACTACATTATAGATCAAAGAAATATAACTCTGAGGTTCTACCTCTCTATGACTATAACTGCCTATAACTAATTATACCCATAACTATTTATATATATCCATGAGGAGATGCACTCATTGTCAATAATAATTAGTCAAATCTGTAGCTAATCAAAACCTCAATTCTTGACTTCTGTTCACTCCCAGGCTCAATACCACATGGAAGCTGACAAGACTTATGACTTCCGCCCTCTGAAGCTGTACCTTGGCCAATTTTAGTCATGGTTGGAGTGGCTGAGTTGCAGGGCACCAAGTCCCTAGGCTGCACACAGCATGGGGACCCTGGACCTGACCCGCTAAACCACTTTTTCCTCCTAAGCCTCTAGGCCTATGATGGGAGGGGCTGCCATGAAGACCTCTGACATGCCCTGTAGACGTTTTCTTGATTGTCTTGGGGATTAACATTTGGCTCCTTGTTACTTCTGCAAATTTTCTGCATCCAGCTTGGATTTCTCCTTAGAAAATAGAATTTTCTTTTTTATCACAATATCAGGCTACAAATTTTCTGACCTTTCATGTTCTGCTTTACTTATAAAACTGAATGCCTTAATAGCACCTAAGTCACATCTTGAATGTTTTACTGCTTAGAAATTTCTTCTGCCAGATATCATAAATAATCTCTCAAGTGTAAAGTTCCACACATCTCTAGGGCAGGGGCAAAATGCCACACAGTGTGTTTGCTAAAACATAATAAGACTCACCTTTGCTCCAGTTCCCAACAAGTTCCTCCTCTCCATCTGAAACCACCTCAGCCTGGACTTTATTATCCATATTGCTATCAGCATTTTGGGCAAAGCCATTCAACAAGTCTTCAGGAAGTTTCAAACTTTCCCATGTTTTTCTGTCTTCTTGTGAGCCCTTCAAACTGTTCCAAACTCTGCCTGTTACCCAGTTCCAAAGTTGCAGCCACATTTTCAGGTATCTTTCCAGCAGCCCCTGACTCTACTGGTACCAATTTACTCTATTAGTACTTATTCACACGGCTGATAAAGACATACTCGAGACTGGGTAATTTATACAGGGTTTAATGGACTTACAGTTTCATGTGGCTTGGGAGACCTCAGAATTGTGGTGGAAGGCAAGGAGGAGCAAATCACATCTTACATGAATGGAAGCAGGCAAAGAGAGAGCTTGTGCAGGGAGACTCCCATTTTTAAAACCATCAGATCTCATGAGACCCATTCACTATCACATGAACAGCGTGGAAAAGACCAGCCCACATGATTAAATCATTTCCCACTGGGTCCCTCCCACAACACATGAGAATTATGGGAGCTACAAGATAGGATCTGGGTGAGGACACAGAGCCAAACCACATTACTGAGCCTCTGTGACACGCAGCATCCCTACAGGGAACTGCCAACAAAATTAGTTTTAAAAAGGCTGTTCAAGAAGCACATATGGGAACTGGTCACTTTGCACTTTCAGCCTTCCTGGAGATGCTTTGACTTCTGGAGATAGACACTGAGACAGGTAAGAGGGCAGAAATGACTAAGACGTAATACACTGTGGAGTCCCACAACCAGCACACACTGTGACCCACTCCATAAAAACCCTAGGCCACAGCTCGGTTCCTCTTTTTATGCAAAAAAAGAAGTGGGAAATTATAAATAATCTACGAATGAGAAAAAACAAGGAGAATGTTCTCTTTTGGGGAACTCTGTTGATTTTATGGTTCTTCTACTTTCTAGAGTTTGTGTTAAGTAGAACTATGATCTTGGTGCACATTTACACTAAGAAAAAGAGTCCTAAGGTTGACCTGCAAACTATACAGTTCCTAAGTTCTCTTTTCCTCTGTTTTCTTTTCTGCCTGCTTTAAAGCTGTTGTTACTTTTCTACTTAGATAAAAATCCACTGTTTGCATCCAACCATTTCTTCCTGTTACTATTTTGCAAACCAATGAGTTTGTATTAATATCTCATGACTAGAGTTCTGAAGTAAAAGCTGTAGGACCTTTTGTTGTATGAGTGTGTATGTGTGTTTATGTGTACATGCATGCATTTCAATGTGTTTTGGCCACAAGGCACCAATTTGGCTTAAAGAGTTCTATTAGTTTACTTGCTGCTGTAAAGAACTTCACTGAGACTGGATAATTTATAAAGGAAAGAAGTTTAATTGACCCACAGTTCCATATGGCTGGGGTGGCCTCAGGAAAATTACAATCATGGCGGAAGGTGAACAGGAAGGAGGCACCTTCTTCACAAGGTGGCAGGAGAGAGAAGTGAATGCAGGAAAAAGAAAACTGACACTTTTAAAACCATCAGATCTTGTGAGAACTCACTCACTATCATGAGAACAGCATGGCGGAATCTGCGCCCATGATCCAATCATCTCCCTCCAGGTCTCTCCCTAGACAAAAAGGAATATGGGTATTATAATTCAAGATGAGATTTGGGTGGAGACACAAAGCCTAACTATATCATTCCATTCCTAGCCCCTCTCAAATCTCATGTCCTCACATTTCAAAACTTATCATTCCTTCCCACAGCCCCCCAAAGTCTTAACTCATTCCAGCATTAACTTAAATGTCCAAGTCTGATATCTCATTTGAGACAAGTTCCTTCCACCTGTAAGCCTGTAAAATCAATAAAAGTTAGTTATATCCAAGGAACAATGAGGGTACAGGCATTGGGTAAATGTTTCCATTCCAAATGGAAGAAATTGGTCAAAACAAAGGGGCCACAGGCCCCATGGAAGTCCTAAATCCAACAGGGCAGTCATTAAATCTTAAAGCTCCAAAATAATCTTCTTTGACCCCATGTCTTATATACAGGGCATGCTAATGCAAGGGGTAGGCATCCACAGCCTTGAGCAGCTCTGCCTCTGTGGCTCTGCATGTTATAGCCCCCATCCCTGGCTGCTTTCATGGCTGTGTTGAGTGTTTGCAGCTTTTCCAAGCACACGAGGCAAACTGTCTATGGATCTACCATTTTTGGGTCTGGAAGAGGGTTGCCTTTTTCTCATAGTTCTACTAGGCAGTGCCTCTGTGGGGACTCTGTGTGGGAGCTCTAACCTCACATTTCTCTTCTGCACTACCCTAGAAGAGGTTCTCCATTCTGCCTGGACATCCTGGTGTCTCCATATATCTTCTGATATCTAGGAGGTTCTCAAACCTGAATTCTTGTCTTCTGTGAACCTGCAGGCTCAACACCACATGGAATCCACAAAGGCTTGGGACTTGCACCCTCTGAAGCAATGGCCCCAACTATATTTTGGTGCCTTTTAGCCATGGCTGGAGCTGGAGGGGCTAGGATGCAGGAGACCAAATTGTGAGGCTTCATAGATCAGGGGGCCCTGGGCTCAGCTCACAAAACCATTTTTTCCTCCTAGGCCTTGGCACCTGTAACAGGAGTGTCTGCTGCCAAGACCCCTGACATGCCCTGGAGACATTTTCCCCCATTGTCTTGGCAATTTACACTTGGCTCCTGGTTACTTCTGCAAATTTCTGCAGCAGGCTTGAATTTCTCCCTAGAAAATAGATTTTGGTTTTCTAACACATCATCAGCCTGCAAAGTTTTCAAACTTTTATGCTCTGCTTCCTTTTTAAACATAAGTTCCAATTTTAGATCATGTCTCTCAAGTTCTATGTTCCATAGGCCTCTAGGGTGAGGGCAGAATGCCACCAGTCTCTTTGCTAAAGCACAAGAGTGACCTTTGCTTTAGTTCCCAAGAAATTCCTCATCTCCATTTGAGACTACCCCCTCAGCCTGGACTTTATTGTACACATCATTATCAGCATTTTAGTCAAAACCATTCAACAAGTGTATAGGAAGTTCTAAAATTCCCTATATCTTTCTATCTTCTTCTGAGCCCTCCAAACTGTTTCAACCTCTGACTATTACCCAGTTCCAATGCAACTTCCATATTTTCAAGTTATCTTTTCTTTATAGCTGTACCCCACTCTCTGTAGTACCAATTTACTGTATTAGTTCATTTTAACACTGCTTTAAAGAACTTCGCTGAGACTGGGTAATTTATAAAGGAAAGAGGTTTAATTGACTCCCATTTCCATATTATGGCTGGGGAGGTCTCAGAAAACTTATAATCATGGTGAAAGGCGAAGGGGAAGCACTCACCTTCATCACAAAGTGTCAGGAGAGAGAAGTGAGAGTACAGGAAAAAAATTGCCCACTTTGGAAACCATTGGATCTTGTGACATTTCACTCACTATCATGAGAACAGCATGGGGGATACTATCCCCATGATCCAATAATTTTCCTCCCTTGGCACATCAGGATTACAGGTCCCTTTCTTGATTTGTGGGTATTCCATTTTGAGGTGAGATTTGGATGGGGACACAGAGCCAAACCATATCAAGAGTACTCATAAATTAAACAATAAACCCAAATACTTTTCAAGTTCATGTGACATAAAAAATTGTTAATAAGCTAGCCTTAAAATTATTGGTAAAGTAATATTAGAAATGTCTTAAGAATTTCCTGTATACATTTTTGTTTGCATTTATTGATCAAGCAATTTCACATTTATTCCTGCTAAACACAATAAGGTGTCAAAATGTGGCATAAGGGATACAAAACTATAAACCATGCCCAAAATGGAATGATAGTTACTTGTGTAATTTTTATAAATAAGAAATTAATATTGGTTTAATGAAAATAGTTAAATCTTGAATTATTTAAAATAACCACATATTTAATCTTAAGGTTCTTACTTAGGTAAACACCTGAAATTCACAGGCTATAAAATGGTTGACAATGAAGTAACTGTAACCACCCAAATGAATTTGCCTTACTCACTGCCTGCAAAGAGCTGGTTTATCGAGACAGTGGAGTTGCAATAGAGAAGAGTAATTCATGCATAGCCACTGTGCAGTAGACCTGAGTTTTATTGTTACTAAAATTAGTATCCTCAGGAATTCAGGGATCAACATTTTTAAGGACACTTTAGTGGGCAGGGAGACAGTGAATCAGGATTTCTGATTGGTTCGGTCATAGATAAAATCATAGAAAGTAAAAACTATCCTCTTACACTGAGTCAAGGACAGATGAGCCAGTTCATTGATCTCGGAGGTGCCAGCAGATCAAGGGAGTACAGAGTCTGTAAAATATCACAAGCACTGATCTTACCTTTTACAATAGTGATGTTATGGCCAAATGCTAAACAATAAAACAAACAAAACAGTTATATCTTAAAGGTCTTAAGGAAATATTTCCTTCCAACATAATATTCTCTACAGGGAATAATAGTCACTCTGCAGAAGGTCTTTTCTTTTGCCTTTTGATAAATGGCCTAATAAACAGATCTTATGCTCTATCAAAATAATTCCTATGTTATTACTAAGTTTGAATTGCTTAGAAAAAACTGAAATTACAAATAATTACATAAAGTTATTACATCCGTGTAACTTTTTTGTGCCATTAAGTAACAGGGCTTTGACTCCTGAGTCAAAAAGTACACTATATCCTGCTAAATCTTAAACTGACAGCAGTTAAAGCCTCGTCTTCAGACCCAGTAGAAGATGCCCATCAAAATAAACTGCATTCATGAGATACAGGGCCAGAAATTAAAGCTACTCAATTTCTCAAAGCTCAGGGACTATCGTAGAAGAGGTGGGTGCATGAGATTGTAAGGGCCAATTTTGAGAGATAAAATAAGCTCAGTTTCTCTCTAAATTAACCAATAATGTCAAAGGCACACTGATGCAAGACCAACGTGTGGACTTCAGAGTAATATGGCCTATATCAATTTTCCAGCATTGTTCTTTGTTTGTGTTTTTCTCCCTTCTTCCACTTATTTTCTCTTTATAGGACTTGAGACTTCACACCATGCTAAAAATGAGCTTTCCTAATAATGTGGGGCTCACCTGTCAAGGAATAAAACATCCTATCCATAAGAAATCAGATGAAACCTGAGAGCAGAGACATATTTTATTCTAAAATGCTTTCTCTGAAAGATTTTGAAAAGAAAAGGGGGAAATGTGAAAGGAAAATAAATCTTGGCACCCCAGGATCACTAGCCAAAGGGAAAAATTAAGCTTGGAGCTGCTTAGGGCAAAGCTGCTTCTAATTCTATTCCCCAAAACAGATAGCTACTAAGATTTTTTTTTTTTTTAGAAAAGGCTACATACCACCCTCACAAGGAATTTCCATTTGTACCAAGAACAGACAGAACTCAAAGTCACACCTCTGCTCACTGAGATAAATTCATATCTGGTTGCCTCCTTTGGAAAGGCTAATCAGAAACTCAAAGGTGTATAACCATTTGTCTCTTACCTACCTATGGCCAGAAAGCCCCCTCACTGCTTTGAGCTGTCCCACCTTGCCAGACGGAATCAATGTATATCTTACATTGATATACAACATCTTTGATTGTTGATGTCTCATGTCTGCCTAAAATGTATAAAATCAAGTTGTGTCTTGACCACCCTGGCCACATATCATTAGTACCTCCTGAGTCCGTCACAAGCACGCATCCTTAACATTAGCAAAATAAATTTCCTAAATTGACTGAGACCTGTCTCAAATATTTGGGGTTCACAGTCCCCTTCTCCATCTTCCACATCAGCAATGGTCAGCTGAATCCCTCTCACGATGCCATCCCTTGGATTCTCTTTCTTACTTTACTTTTAGGGACCTATGGAACTACATGGGGTGTACCAAGATAATCCAGGATTATCTACCCATCTCTTAAGGTTCTTCAACTAATCACATCTCTAATATCCCTTTTGATACATAAGGTAACATTCACAGACTTTGGCAATTAGGACACGGAAATATTTGCTTGGACATTATTGTGAGTACCACAGATATATATTACCTTACAGATGAACAACTGGGGCTCAAACTAGTAATTGTTGAGCCTTCAATTTAAACCTAGTCTGGCTTCTAGAGATGCTATAGTAATCAGTTCAAGGTGAGTGTATAGTGAGAGAACCATAATTCTGCCCGCTGATTCTCATTCTCCCTCCATTACTGATTCTTTTTGCAACCATTAATAGTTATTTAAGTTTCCATTAGATTTTCTTGTATCTCAGCAGTGTAACTGAATGTGAATTTCATCCTAGCAGGTCTTCAAGGATTTTGGTAAGCACAGAATGGTTCCTGGAAAATATTTTCAATTCCAAGCAGGTCTAGACAGGTACAAAACACCTGTGCCTGTTTGGGGGATTCAGAGTAGATTGCCAACTTCGCAAATATCTAAAGGACTAGGAAAAGAAAAACAGGAATGTAGGCTCTGACTCTGAGTTTGCTAAAGTTCTAAGATAATATTATCAGCTTTCTTGGTCTTTAAGAGTACCCCAAGACCTGTGTCACAGCATGAAAGCAGAGGGCAGAAATCTAGAAAACCCTCACCTAACATGGTATTTAAAAACAATATGTATTATTCTTTACATATATCTCTTTACTTAGTATTCTTAGCATTCCTCAGAGTCTTTTCACCAGCCAGGATACAAACTCTTGACTGTCTTCTGCATAAAAGCTGCAATTAAAATATTTATGCATTTTTAGGGTGATAAAAGAAAAACTGAACATTCATATCTGGAAACATAATATTTGCATAATGAAGGTTTGTTTTTCTCTCAGTCTCTGGACAGTCTTCTTTGGCTCTCGACAGTTGCATTTCCTGGAGGTCAGGCATCACTATAAATTCCAAGTGATTTTTACAAAAACTCAAGAACAAACTCAGAAGTTAGTGCACATGTAATTCATGTACTTACTTGATCACACAAGTAGCATAACAATGACTAGTGATGTGTAATTTCAGAAAGTTCAGTACTACACAGTTGTTAGCAGTTTACGCAGTTGAACAAATGTAAGTAGAAATTAATTATACACTATTTATGCAGATAATCTATCCCAGGCCTCCTTTTCCATGTTTACTATAGGACTTAAGGTGTGCAGCATTTCAAATACAAAGATGTTGAAATGATGTAACTGAATACCTATTTAAACCCATGGTGGAAATAAACCTATTTAACCCTAAAAACTGGTGGAGGAACTATAATAACTATAGTTAACACATGTGTTATGAAATATCTACATATTGAAGTATATGCTTTCAAAATAAGCATCTATAAAATAAATCTGATTTTTCACTGGTTCCCATGATAACATCAGTGAAGTGTTCTCTGGGGAAAAGAACCAACTGGTGAATGATTGCTTTAGAATTCTGTTATTTGATGAAGAAGGCATGGTCCCAATCTAGTCGTTTATTTTTTATTTGCATTGTTTTCAGAATTGGCAATATTGCACTAAAAATTGCAATACTGCACTAAAAAACATAGTATATGCATCCTTCAGCATCTTCTCTTGCCCCGTTCTATAAGAAAGGGAGTAAAATTTGTATCTATCATTGTTGGTTCTTTTATTAGTGTGGAAGGAAGAAAAGGTTGAAATAATTGATTGAATAAATGATTGGCTAAAATCAAGTACAGTATGTGGATTTCAGCTAATTGTTTTTTTTTTTTTTTACTTCATTTAAAATCTCTCTGAAAGAAAACCTAATACCTCCCATATGTAAGAATTGCTTGTGTAAAAATGAAAACTATATGCAAACATCATTTATCTATGTGTGTTTTATTATGTAATATTTTCATCTAACTATAAAATAAAACAAAATGTATGGGAGAAAGCTCAATACATAAAATTTCTTTTGAACATAAAAGCAAAAAATATCAAGAATTTTTCCCTAATATAAAGGCTTTCAGCTTTTGCTTTTTATCTTAATATGGCGATGGAATAAATTGTAGCTAGAGAAGTAAAGATGAAAGAGTCTGATTCCCTGAAAAAGTAACCCATAAATGAGGAGGAGTAACGTCAGAAGCGCTGTTGCAGATCACCCTGCCTCCTACAGTCTGCCAAAGGAAAATGCAGTGCCTGGGAAGTGTCCTGCATGTATTCGTATGCCAATTTCTCAGTAATGATTTCCCCAGATCTTAATACTGGTGTAGAATAAAAACCCTTTTTTTAATTCAAATAGAATCATGAAATATTGACAGTCACAATTAGCATGCAGGATAAGTTGATAGCTAAAATAATCATAGTCTTTTAGTTTAAATTCTTCAATTTGAAGAAGGATTTAGCCCCGAATCATAAACACTTTTAAAGACATAGAGAAATAGAAGCCAAGGGCTCCTGACACTTTTCCATTATATAATGCAGATATCTTTTAAATTTGCTTCCTTCTTAACTAGAAGATCTAGTATGGCATTCAATTTGAGAATTAATCGACCTCTTTTTACCTAAGCTTTTTACAAAGGAAAACCTGTGAACAATGGAATTTCCTAAAGATGGAGTTAGTAAGTGTTCAATACATGTCTTTTGATAAGTAAATGCACTGGTCTAGGCTCTGGGCTAAAAAATAAATATACAGATGTATATACTAGCATAGTTTCTATTTTTAAAGAATGTACATGATGGTGGGAAGGGAAGGTATATAAGACATAAACGGATAACTGTAATTTCTAATGTTTCGATAAAGACACAAGGTAGATATCTGCAGGACAGAGGAGAAGTACTTATTCTGTTTTTTTGTTTTTTGTTTTTCTGGAGACAGAGTCTCACTCTGTTGCCCAGGCTGGAGTGCAGCGGTGCAATCTCAGCCCACTGCAACCTCCGCCTCTCAGGTTCCGATTCTCCTGCCTGAGCCTCCCAGGTAGCTGGGGTTATAGGCATGCACCATCATGCCTGACTAATTTTTGTATTTTTAGTAGAGATGGAGTTTCACCATATTGGCCAGGCTTGTTTTGAACTCCTGACTTCAAGTGACCCACCCACCTAAGTCTCCCAGAGTGCTGGTATTAGAAGTGTGATCCACCGCGCCTGGCTGAAAAGTACTTATTCTTGATTTAAATTGAAAAAGGAGTGGTTTCTAATAAGTAGGTGACATTGTTAAAGTATGTTAGAAATTTGATTTTTTTAAAGTATCTGGTTATAAATAGTCTTTCTTTTGGTAAACGTTGAGTTGTATAATAAAACCGAGGCTATGAATTATATTACTATTGCTCTCAGTTGACTTCTAAACATTATCTATATCAAGCTAAACAGGTATAACAAGTGTATATTGTTGTTGTTTGATGGGTATATAGATTTGATTTGTTTTGGTGAGCACTGTTGACTCCAACTCATTCAAATATCCAATCATGGTGATTTTATTAATATACTAATATATACTTATTAATATACTCACTGGTGAGCTGACTCATAACCTTCCAGCCAGAAAACAGAGTGACTTGCTTTGTTTTTTTTCACAATAACACTATTTTCTTTGTATTGTCTTCATTTTTCTGTTCATGTTCTTTGATTCACAGCTTACCACCCTCATAACTCATGACATACTCATTATTATCCAGGAAAGGATATTCTACTTCCTCTCTTCCCAAATGCTCAAAGTTCAAGTGTCCCAGAGCTTAGTACTTTATTCATTTCTTTTTGCTTTCTATACTCACAACCTAGGTGATTTCAGATTCATAGATTTAACTGTTCCCTATGTGCTACTGCCTTTCAATTTTTTTTTTTTTTTTTGAGACGGACTTTCGCTCGTTACCCAGGCTGGAGTGCAATGGCATGATCTCAGCTCACCGCAACCTCTGCTTCCTGGTTCAAACAATTCTCCTGCCTCAGCCTCCCAAATAGCTGGGACTACGGGCACGCGCCACCATGCCCAGCTAATTTTTGTATTTTCAGTAGAGATGGGATTTCACCACGTTGACCAGGATGTTCTCGATCTCTTGACCCTGTGATCCACCCACCTCGGCCTCCCAAAGTGCTGGGATTATAGGCGTGAGCCACCGCGCCCGGCCTTCAAATTTGACATGTCTTTGGAACACAGACTCCTCCTGCCTACTTGACATTTATTCTTGTCAGTAACTGAACTCTGAGTTATTTCCCCCAGTACTGTTTCTTCACCCTAATAAATGGTATCACTATTCACCCAGTTTCTCAGGACAAATGTGTTGCCATCCTTTATTACTCTCCTCACCACACCACTATCCAGTGCATCAGCAAATCTTGTTGCCTCTAACATCAAAATATATTCCAACGTATATTATGTTATTCAAGATTATAAACTTATTGTAAATTTATCATTTCTATAACCATTTCTACTGCCTGCTTACTAGTAGGAGCAACCATCCTATTTTGCCTTGACTATTGGAATAATCCACACTGAATACTTTACTTATGTTAGTTCAGTCTTCAGAGTCAATGAGTTATAAGCCTGATAATATTAAGTGTGAAATGAATGTTCAAGATGGAATGGAGACCAAGAAAATCAGAAGTGAGAAGGTCAACTAGCTAAGAGTCCAGGGTGTAGTAGTGTCATCTACATGGATTTTGAAATTGCCAAATTGATGACAATCATAGGATTAGAGAGCAACATAGGGGATAAGGTGCTAAAATCTAAAACATTTAATGAATGAGGGGGAAAACACTTGGTCCCATGTGTTTCCACTTGCTCTACTTTCTCATTACTCAATTTCATAACTCTAAAATTGTTTGCGGGTTCTTTGCCTTTCAGATTTAGATTTTTGTTAATGGCCTCACTTCCTGCTTTGTTTTCAGTTCAGATTCCTGAGAACAAGGAGCAGCTCAGCTCTGCCTATTCACGTTTAGGTGGTCATTTTTTCAGTGTGTGGCAGGCCATATCACATTTTGCCCTTTGCTCATGTTCCTACCTCTGATCTGATTAACTGTAGCCAGACGGTGAAAAAGGAATGACAGAGCCAGGATAAAGGGATCATGACTACCGAGCATTGTACCTTCAGCAAAAATTAGATTGGGTGGTTTCTCTTATACGTTAAGGCTTTGAAAGCACTTTAGACATGATACACAATAATTGAAATCTCTGTATAACAGGGTTGTGCCAGAGACTGTGGTAGTGAAACAGCAGAGATGAGGTGGGCAGTATAGGGAAGTCATTTTATAAATTCCTAGCCTGCATGTACTGTCACCTTAATTGAAGAAAACAAAAAAAACCTGATCATGTATACAATTACATATATATATATAATATATGCACATATGCCCACAAACTATATACAATTTTTATTTATCAAATATGTGCCAAAAAACTTAGAGAGAAAAGCAAACTGAGTATATACATGACCTTAGTTAGTGCTTGATACATCCTAGATATTAAAATGTGCTTTGATTTCTACTTTCATTCAATCACCAAATGTTTATTCAGCAGTCATTCTCTGCTGGGTATTTGTATTTGATGAGTAGTGAGTCCATGTAAGGATAATTAGGAATTCTGTGGCTCTGGGACCAAAACCTTACTTGCTTTCTCAACTCAGGCAAAGATAACTAGATCCTTACTCATTAAGAAGGATCGGCAATGCTATATAAATTATTCCTCTTGTTACTTCACTTGCCTTTAATATAAACTAAAAAGATGGATAGCAAACTTACTTTGTAGAAAATTAGGAAGATTAATTGAGTCAGGAAGCAATACTTTGAAGATGAAAGTAATTCCTGAGTGTTAAAGTGCTGGATAAGTATCCAGCAGTTGCAGGAATGATGCAGTCTGCAATACTGTGCCAGGAATTGAAGGCACACCATAATGTTTTAGAATTACAAAAGGCATTTGCTAAAAATTCAAGTGAGACAATGAACAGCTTGATAGCCTTGGGTTTCCCATAAAGTATCATTCTATTTTCAAGTATAGGGCATCTAACAGAAAATACAAACATACATATTAAGGATAAAAAAGGATTTAAGTGGACAAGATGAATAAAGTGTAAAACCCCATTGTGGTGTATATCTTAGTGTTCAGAATATGAGTGAGGAAAAAGACCTTTATTGCATCACCTGATTTGAGTGATACAAACTAGAACAAAGGCGTTTGGAGGCAGAATTGAATGCGCATCAAACATACTCCCCGGATCTGAAAAATTTGATAAGATAAAGGTTGAAAAATAGATAACATTGATTTGGAAAGGTGCCATAAATATTTCTTGCACGATTTGTTCTTTGGCCAGGAGTGGGAAAATAAATGGAGGAATGATAAATGATTGTACATAATTTGCTCATTTATTTTTTTGTTTGCCTACTTTTAAAAAAATGTATCCTAAGTGTTATTGGTTAAATTGTGCCTCCCTCTGGCCAAAAAAAAAAAAAAAAAAAAAGTAAGTTAATGTTACAACCCCCAGTAAAATTAAACCAAAAGTTACCTTTTAATTTCACCGTATTTGAAATTGAAACTTTCCAGATGATTTATTTATGATGAAGTCAATAGGGAAGACTCTCATATGACTGGTGTCCTTGTAAAAAGGGAAAATTTGGACACGAAGAAACACCCACAAAAGAAGAATATCGTGAACATGAAGGCAAAAATCAAGGTGACGCTTCCACAAGCCTAATGATATCAAAGATCACAGGCAACCATCAGAAGCTGGGAAAGAGGCATGGAACAAATTCCCCTTCACAGCCCTCCGAAGGAACCAACCCTGCCAACACTTTGCCCTCCAACATCTATCCTTCAGAACTGTGAGCCAATACATTGCTGTTGTTTTAAGCCACCTAGTTTGTGGTACTTTGTTATGGCAGCTCTACGAAATGAGCATGCCAAGGATAGTGAATATCCAATTAAATATACATATATATGTTATTTTTCATTCAAATGAGTCTGTGCTCACTGGCTGCAGGTCGGGAAACTTTCTGCAAAAGATGAATATTTTAGGCTTTGGTCTTAGGCACTGATATCGAACTCTGCTGTTATAGTGCAAGAATAGTCAGACAATAAGTTAAGAATGGGCATGACTATGTTCCAACAAAATAATATTTATGGACACTGAAATTTGAGTTTTATGTAGTTTTCAAGTATCATGAAATATTATACTTCTGTTTTTTTTCCACAAATTAGGGATGTAAAAACCATTGTTAGCTTGTGGACAGATTTGGCCTATAAGCCATAGTTTGTCAACCTTTACTGTAATAGGAAGAAGATAGGTGTTTGAGTCAATGCACCTAGTACTATCCCTTTCTAGCTGTGTAATTTGTGATATGTTACTTCACTGAGTTTGGTTTCCATCCTTGCAAAATAGAAATAATTATGGTTTACATATACATAATGGAATATTATTCAGCCATAAAAAAGATGAAATCTTGTTATTTGCAACAATATGGATGGAACAGGAAAGCATTATGTTAAGCAAAATAAGCCATGCACAGAAAGACAAATATCACAAATATATAACCATATATGAGAGATTAAAAATTGGTCTCATTGAGATGGAAAGTAGAATGATAGTTACAAGAGGCTGGAAAGGGTAGTATGTGAGGGGATGGTTAATGGGTACAAAAATACAGTAAGATAGAAGGAATGAAATCTAATGTTTGATAGCTCAATAGAGGGACTAGTTTACAATAACTTATTGTGTATTTCAGAATAAGTAGAAAAGTAAAATTCATTGCTCTTAACATAAAATAATTATAAATGGCTGAGATGATGGATATTCCAGTCACCCTATTTGGATCATTACACATTGTATGCTTGTATCAGAAGTTCACAAGTACTCCATAAATATGTACCAGCATTATATATCCACAAAAGTTAAAAAATAAATAAATTTGCTTTTAGCAGGACTGACTTATGAGCACATTATCTTTTAAATTTTGTATTTTTAATTTTTGTGGGTATATAGTAGGTGCATATATTTATGGGTACACGGGATGCTTTGATACAGGCATGCAATGCGAAATAAGCACATCATGGAGAATGGGGTAACCATTCCCTTGAGCATTTATTCTTTGAATTTTAAAAAATCCAATTGCACTCTTAAAGTTATTTTAAAATACACAATTAAGTTATTATTGACTGTAGTTACCTCTATCAAATAGTAGGTTATATTTGTGGGATCTAAAAATCAGAACAGTAGAACCCATGAACATAGAGAGTAGAAGAATCATTACCAGAGTCTAGGAAGGGTAGTGGGAGTCTGGGAGGAGTTGGGAATAGTTAATGGGCACATTATTTTATAATCACACAGGGCCCTGAATTTAGAAGGGTTCAGCATTTGATTTAATACTCTACTGTCACCACATTGACATTCTTAATAATTTCGAACAGGTCCTGTATTTTCATTTCATACTGAACCTTGTGAATTATGCACAAAACTGGCTCCTAGCATAAAGTAAATAACCTCAAAGAATAACTATTGTTGTGACTATGTGTTGTGGTGTGTAGATTAAGTGTAGCATAATAAATAGCTAGTTTTTATCCTCAGTTACAGAACCATGACTTTACTGGTGGACGGTAAGAATAGTCTCTCATAGGACAAAAGCACTGATTACTACTAGCAAGATAGACATCCTTGGAACAGATGAGCATACTGGCCTGGGAGGTAAAGACACAGCATTCTAATTCTGTAACATGACAAATTAGGGACCAAGAGAAAATGCTCCAGAGAAAATGCTGTCTGCCAATTTGTGTGGGGGACCTAACTGTTCTCTTATGATGAAGATTTGTGCTATGAAATAACTTTGAGAATGTGCTGACTTTGCAGGGGTATGTGCACAGAATGTTAAACAAATCCTTGCAGTTGGGTCTTGCAGCAATCTTTATTTTGAGCGGTGACATCAGAGCATTTATCCAAACACTTGTTTAAATAGAAATGCAAAAAGAGGTGCATTGCCGTGGCTGCTGAGCAGTGTAAATCTCACATTGGGAGTGAAATCTGGGACGCTGAGGATATCTTGCCAACACAGCACAGAGTCTGACCTACTATTAGTTTCTTTGCTCATTGTATACCACCAAATTGGAAAACTCAGGTCTCCAAATGAATTACGTACTCACCAACATTTTATTTCACTTTTTAGAATTACTGCCCAAGTGGTGGCAAGCAGTATGAGATATATAAACAAACAAGCCATGCCAGTTTTTCCTATGTATATGAGAGAATACTCTTATTGGTGAGAAAATTCCCTTTGACAGTTTTCCAGCATGTTTGTGTCTATATCAAACAGTATCACAAAATATTTTGGCTGATATAAGAGCTCCAATCCCAGATTCATAGGATAAACTCAGCTCTCTCCAGCTACTGTGAACTTCAGGTGTGGCTTTAATTGTGAGAGTACATTCTGCCAGTGTTACATACCCACTCTAGGGAGTGTTTTCAGCCATTTGATAGATTCATCTTCAGAATTAGTTAAGTAAACAAATCATTATAAAATAAATTTAGTATTTACTAAGCAGTTTATATGTATATAGTAATGACAATAACGGACAGAGCTTACAACAGTATGAGACTGATATAAACAATAGCCCTCCCTTACTAAAGTATTGGTGAAGCCCTGAGTTACTTAGGTGTGAAGGCTGCTGTTGCTAATATTGAATAGTTGGATTTCCTTTGTTATTTTGGTGGTTGGACTGGTTCTGGGCCACTTCTCCATTTCTTGCTAATTCCCATTAGGCTGGTCACCTCCCTGTATCAGCACATAGTCAAGGATAAGGAAACCAAACCTTACATCTTCATGTTTTTAGACAAGAAATTGTGTAAGAAATGCAAGCCATATTAGCCAACATGTTCAGGAATCTCTCCTCTGCTCTGCTTCTCCTTTGGTCTCCTGTGATTGTGCATTCAGCCAATTTGTTGTTCATTAGCATCTCCCATATGCACTGCTCAGGGCTGGAGAGAAAAGGTAAAGATCAAATTAGTCAATTTGGCTTCTTATTAGTAGCTTTGACAAAAGACTTTGTGGAGGAGGGTTTGCAACTAATGGCCAAAATGAGAGGAAATCAACCATGCTATTCCCACTCCTGATTCCTGAGTGAGCAGAAAGTTGGATGATTTTTCTCTTTGCTAAATGGTATCCTGAGGGTTTGAAGGCTTGTAAAAATGCCTGCCTTTATAGTGTGTCTACAGTTGGAAACTCATTGGTTGTCTGGGATCAAATGTTTTTGCTAATAAATCTTAAAAACAAAATATATTTTGCTAATTCACCCTTCCATTTAAGTGACTGTATTTCTGTTTTTGGTTTTGCTTTGTTTCATTTTGTCTTTTTACATGAGACATATCTTTTGGGAGTAAGGTGGAGCAGAATATAACCAAGTAAAAAATGAAGTAAATACAGTAATTTTAGATAGTGGTAAGAGCTACAAAGAAAATAAGGCAGGGTGATGAGTCAATGACTGAGTGTGGTCATGATGTTGTTTCAGATAACGTCATCTGAGAAGGCCTCTTGAGGAGGCAACATTTGATCAGAGACCTGAATGATGAGCATAAACCTTGGGAAGTTCTGGTAAAAGTACCTTCAAAACAGGAATGGTAAAAGCTCTGAGGCGGGAAAGCATTTTGACTGCATGAAGAGCTGCAGTTAGGCTGGTGAAATTGAAACAGTGAACAAGATGAATGAGTAGTAAGAGACTAAATTAGAGGCACAGACAAAGATCAGATAATACAGAGTCCTGAAGGCTCTGCTAAGGAATTTGGATTTGATTCTAAGTGCAGATGGGAGCCATTGTCTAGTGTTAAGCAGGAAGTTGGCATGGTCTGATTTATGGTTTAAAAAGATCATCCCATCTTCTGTGTTGGGAACAGATAGCAGAGGAAGAAATAGTTAAAACCGAGGGACCAGTTAAGAGGCTGCTGAAATAAGTAGATGAGAAATAATGTGTGAGACTTGGAATAGGATGGTTGTAGCAGAGATGATGACAAATGTCAGGATTTTAGAACAAATTTTAGGGCAGAACTTACTAATGGATTAGGTTTGGGGAGGGGACAGGATTGAGGGGAAAAGAGATGTCAAGGGTATAACACTTTGGTTAAAGGTCTGAGCAGCTGTATGGCCTTGAACAAGTACCTTAATGTCTCTGAACTTGTTTATTCATCTGTGAAGTGAGAATCACAACAGCTACCTCCCAGAGTCATTATTGCATTTATATATTCAACCAATATTAGTTGGCCTCTTACATGCCAAACATTTTGCTGTTGCTTTACTGTTTTTTTTTAATCCTGAGTTGATTTTCACAAGGCTTCTAGAAGGTTATTACAGGACATTATTTCCACCTTACATATGGAACTGATATTTAGAGTTGTAAGATTTGATATCACATGGCAAGTAAACAGCAGATGCAAGACTTAAATCTAGATCTGTTTGCTTCAAAGCTCATGATCTATCTGGCTAAGTGTAACTCAGATGAGTGATAGTCGACTTACTCTTGGAGATATGACTCTATCTTAAAGACCTGTATTGTTACAACTGAGGACTCTAGGAAGAAGTAAAACTCTCCAACCTTTAAAGAAAGCAATGGGATCAGAGTTTCTTATCTAATTTCCTGAACTCCTTTAAAGAGATGGAATGGGAAAAAGTCATTCAGTTAAACTTTGCCCAGGGATTCCCCTAGCTTGTCTTTTTTTTTTTTTTTCCTAGTTTAATTGTATACTGAATATTACTAAACAGATGGAATCCCAAAGCAATTTAGCTTGGAAAATCAGAATGCCTAAAATGATCGAACCCACTGATTAGGGTCACTGTCGCATTTTCAGAATAGTACAAATAGTGTAAAAAGTGGTTTTTAAACTATGGGAACAATGAACAGCCACAGAGTCAAATGATGCTTAAAAATGAAGATGATATTCTTTTTAATGCAGAGGCTTCTCTATGAGTAAACATTGACATGGAGTTTAAAGGAAATAAGAAGTAAGAATGCAGAAATTCCCAATAAACCAAATTGATCTTTGTTTAACAGAGAAGAAACTGAGAATTTAGCATTTTTCAAAATTTTACTTGAGGTTCTGGAGTACATGTGCAGGTCATGCAGGGTTGTTGTATAGGTGCATACATAACCAGGTAGTTTGCTGCCTCTATTCCCCCTTCATGTATATCTGGCATTTCTCCCCATGTTATCCCTCCCCACCCTCCCCACCCCTTGCTGTCCCTCCCCTACTGCCCCCAGTGTGTGATGCTCCTCTCCCTGAGTCCACATGTTCTCATTGTTCAACACCTGCCTATGAGTGAGAACATGCGGTGTTTGCTTTTCTGTT
>CAUYNB010002644.1:0-12193 GCA_963574225.1 Lagothrix lagotricha | reverse complement strand
TTCTCTGTATTTCCTGGACTTGAATTTTGGCCTGGCTTGCTAGGTTGGGGAAGTTCTCCTGGATAATATCCTGAAGAGTGTTTTCCAGCTTGGATTCATTCTCTCTGTCATTTTCAGGTATACCTATCAAAGGTAGATTAGGTCTTTTCACATAATCCCATATTTCTTGGAGGCTTTGTTCATTTCTTTTCACTCTTTTTTTCTCTATTCTTGCCTTCTCTTTTTAATTCATTGAGTTGATCTTCAATCTCTGATATCCTTTCTTCTGCTTGGTCAATTTGGCTATTGAAAGTTGTGTATGCTTCGCGAAATTCTCGTGCTGTGTTTTTCAGCTCCATCAAGTCTTTTACATTCTTCTCTAAGCTGTTTATTCTAGTTAGCATCTCATCTAACCTTTTTTCAAGGTTCTTAGTTTCTTTGCATTGGGTTTGCACATGTTCCTTTAGCTCTGAGAAGTTTCTTATTACCCACCTTCTGAAGCCTGTTTCTGTCAGTTTATCAGATTCATTCTCCATCCATCTTTGATCCCTAGCTGGTGAGGAGTTGTGATCCTTTGGAGGAGGAGAGGCATTCTGGTTTTTGGTGTTTTCATCCTTTTTGCACTGGTTTCTTCCCATCTTAGTGGCTTTATCTACCTATGGTCTTTGTAGTTGGTGACTTTTGAATGGGGTCTCTGAGTGGACGTCCTTTTTGTTGATGATGAAGTTATTTCTTTCTTTTTCTTAGTTTTGCTTCTAACAGTCAGGCCCCTCTGCTGCAGGACTGCTGGAGGGCCACTCCAGACCCTGCTTGCCTGGGGATTAGCCATGGGGGCTGCAGAACAGTAAGGGTTGCTGCCAGTTTCTTCTTCTGTTATCTTTGTCCCAGAAGGGTACCTGCCAGATGTTGGCCTAAGTTCTCCTTTATGAGGTGTCTCTTTGGGTATACAGGGGTGGAGGAGTTGCTTGAGGAGACAGTCTGTCCCTTATAGGAGCTCAAGTGCTATGCATAGAGCTTTGTTTTCCATGCAGAGATGCTGGGCAGGTACTTTTAAGTCTGCTGCAGCAGAACTCATAACCGCCTCTCTTCCCGGGTGCTCTGTCCTAGGAAGGTTGGCTTTATTTATAAGTTCCTGTCATGCTGCTGCTTTTTTTCATAGATGCCCTGCCCCACAGGGACTAGTCTAGTGACAATCTGCCAGCAGAGGTGTTGCTGAGCTGCTGCAGGCTCTGCCCAGCTGCTGTGTGAACTGCCTTGGTAGTGGCGGACTGCCTCGGTAATGATGGTCACCCTTTTCCCCACTGGGCTGGACTGTCCTGGGTCCAGCTGCACTTGCTGCGAAACTCTCAATCCAGAGTGTTTCAGATTGCTTGTTTTGTGGGAGTGGTACCTGCCAAGCCAGATGTCCTGGCTCCCTGTCTCTGCCCCCTCCCTTTCAGTTGAATGGGCGGCTCTGTCTCCTAGGCATTCCAGGCACCAGTTGAAACGGCCTGGCTGCCCAGATTTGTGTGAGTTTCTGTGTGCCAACCTGGCACCAGCTGAAATCGCCATGCTGAAAACTCATGGCACTTTTTGACCCAGGAATCTCCTGGTCTGTGGGCAGTGAAAATTTGTTTGGAAATGCAGTGGGCACTCACCCTCTGTGTTGCTTGTGCTGGGAACTACACTCTGGAGCTGTTCCTATTTGGCCATCTTTGATCCTTCCCCTGCTTTTTTTCCTTTTTTTTGACTTACGTGTTTCCAAAACCTTGAGCAGTGCTTGGCATATAGGAAGCATTCAAAACTATTTTTTAAATGAATGAGTAAGTAGAGATTAGAGCCTGTCAGGGAATTATTCAAGAAGAATATCAAATAAGGAAATTTTAACCTTATTTCTAGGGAAGGTTAGACTTACAGTCATTGAGATAAACTGAAGAGATTAAAACCATTTTCATTGTAGAACTTTTACATGTTTTTCCATTATTGGGCCTCACAGCCTATATGTGCACCACGAATCAATGCCTATTATTGATCCTGTGATTATTTGTGAATAGCCCAATTATAGTCATGTGTTGCTTAACGACAGAGATGCATTCTGAGAAATGTGTTGTTAGGTGATTTCGTCTTCACGGGAACATTATAGAGTGTACTTACACAAACCTAGATGGTAGAGCCCACTACACACCCAGGCTTTATAGTATAACCTTTTGCTTCTAGGCTACAAACCTGTACATTATGTCACTGCAGCGAATAGTGTAGGCAATTGTAACACAATGATAAGTATTTGTGTATCTAAACATAGAAAAGGTAGAGGAAAAATATGGTATAAAAGATAAACAAGGCCAAGCGTGGTGGCTCATGTCCATAATCCCAGCACTTTGGGAAGTCGAGGCAGGTGGATCATGACATCAGGAGATCAAGACCATCCTGGCCAACATGGTAAAACCCTATCTCTACTAAAAATACAAAAATTAGCTGGGTATGGTACTGCACGCCTGTAGTCCCAGCTTCTTGGGAGGCTGAGGCAGGAGAAATGTTTGAATCCAGGAGGTGGAGTTTGCATGAGCCGAGATGAGTCACTGCATTCCAGCCTGGCAACAGAGTGAGACTCCGTCTCAAAAAAAAGAAAAAGAAAAAAAAAGATAAACAATGGTACGCTTGTATAGGGCACTGACTATGAAGGGCTGGAAGTTGCTCTAGTTGAATCAGTGAGTGAGTGGTGAGTGAATCAGAAGCCCCAGGACATTACCATACGCTACAGTAGACTTTATAAACACTATACTCTGAGGCTACACTAAATTTATTAAAAAAAAAGTCTTTCTTCAATAAGAAGCTAACCTTAATAAGCTTACTGTTACTTTTTTACTTTATAAAGTTAAAAACTTCTTTTAACTTTTTGACTGGTAATAAATAACACAGTGTAAAACACAAACACATTGTACAGTTGTAAAAAATATTTTCTCTCTTTATATCCTTATTCTGTAAGCTTCTTTCTCTTTTTAAATTTTTTTCTTTTTTCCTTTCTTTCTTTTTTTCTTTTTAACTTTTTCAGCCTTTTTGTTAAAAACAGGGATAAACACACACATTAGTCTAGTCCTACACATGGTCAAGATGATCAATATCACTGCCTTCCTTTTCCACATCTTGTCCCATCTTGTCTTCAGGGGCAATAAAATATATGGAGCTGTCTGTCATCTCCTATAACAACAATGCCTTCTTCTGGAATGCCTCCTGAAGGACTTGCCTGAGGATGTTTTACAGTTAATTTTTTTTTTTTTTTTTTTTTAGTAGTAGAAGGAATACACTGTAAAATAATGAGGCCAGGTGTGGTGGCTCATGCCTGTAATCCCAGATACTTGGGAGGCTGAGGCAGGAGAGTGGCTGGAATCAGGAGGCAGAGGTTGCAGTGAATCAAGATCACACCACTGCAATCCAACCTGGGTGACAGAGCAAGACTCTGTCTCAAAATAATAATAATAATAATAATAATAATCAAGATAAAATAACGAGAAAAGTGTAGTATAGTCAATACGTAAACCAGTAACATAGTTGTTTATTACCATTACCAAGTATTATGTACTGTATGTAAGTGTATATGCTATAGTTTTACACAGTTGGCAGGATAGCAGGTTTATTTATAGCAGCATCACTACAAACATTTAAGTAATGTGTTGTACTGTGATGGCAGTGATGGCCACCACGTCATTAGGCAACAGGAAAGTTACAGCTCTATTATAATCTTATGGGACTACTGTCTAATATGTGCAGTCTGTCATTGACCAAAATGTCAACGTAGCACAAGACTGTATATAACTTGCATTATATTTTGTGCATTAAAAGAATTGGTACAGTGTAAACATTTAAAATGTCATGGCTTTGGTGATCTTGCTTTGGTATGTCTTTATTTTAAAATTTATATTGGGCCGGGCGCGGTGGCTCATGCCTGTAATCCGAGCACTTTGGGAGGCGGAGGCAGGTGGATCACCTGAGGTCAGGAGTTCAAGACCAGCCTGACTAACATGGCGAAAATGCGCCTTTACTAAAAATACAAAATTCACCAGGCGTGGTGGCGCATGCCTATAATCCCAGCTACTTGGGAGGCTGAGGCAGGAGAATCACTTGAACCCCAGAGGTGGAGGTTGCGGTGAGCTGAGATCATGCAATTGCACTCCAGCCTGGGCAACAAGAGCGAAACTCTGTCTCAAAAAAAAAAAAAAAAAATTTTGGGGGGGAACCTTAAGAAAAGTAGCAGGAGTGGCCCAAGCTTTGTTCAACTTCTGAGAGGCCCTACTGGAGACCAACTGCTCACCATGTATTCCGTAGCTCCAGGTTTTCTCCTAACTGCTGTTGAGTCCTTCTGCCAGATGTGTCACTGAATCTTTAATTGCTTTGCCAGCTTGAGCTGTAATTTAGCAACAACTTTTGCTACAAAGAGTTAAAATATCAGAGCATTGTAACCACTCTAAATTTTAGAAATAGGAATTTGAAACAAATTAGATTTTTCTAATAGAAATGTTCTGAGCCTAAAGCCCTAAAGGAGAGCAAGGAAACCAATTAACTTTAATTTAAATAATCAAGTCTTAAGTAGCAAATGAGCTGGGTTCTATTGTTAAAGAACAACTGTACTGAATCCCCGAAAGGTTAGATTCAAAATGGCATAAATGCAGTGGTGTTACATCTTGCTAATGAAATAAGTTTCTATTGGTCATTGTGACCTGTGTTTGTTGTCTTACTGGACATCTTTATTGAGAGTAGAGGAAGAGAATGATTAAGGGTAGAATAATTGTGTGCAATTCCCACTGATGTTCCTATTGCTAGTAACTTTTTTTAAAGCAACAAATGAAACAGCTAATAATTTTATTCCTGGAAAAAAAAAAAAAAGCAAATCTGACCAAAGCTTATTTTCTTTTCTAAAACTTGTGTGTATAGTATATGATTTTCTATTTGTACTTGATATTTAAAAACAATGTATTTATGACGATTGAGGTCACCATGCTGCTTTACATAAAAACATGCCCAGTATTTACAGCCACAATGACTGAATTTCTGCCAATGTCTATAAGCATTAAAGCAACCATCAAAAATGTATTAATAAGGCATATATTATTTATAAAGTATAATACTGTAGATACTAAACTCATGCCTGGAGTTTTATTCTGGTTGAGTTAATGTAGCCGAGTAGGAAGAGAATGAGCTTGGCAAGCAGTTTGAAGCCAGATAAAGGAAAGCTTTAAATGCTGTGCTTAAAGGCTTAGATTGTTTCTCTCATACCTTCTCTTTTGATTTCTTTCTCCTCACGTGCTACCTTTGTGACCTTCAGAAAGCAAGTTAACGTCACTGAGACTGTCTCTTTATCTGTAACGTGGAAGCGGGAATCCCACATTGTGAGCGTGCTGGGGAAATTAACGGTGATAAAGCACGTGACTAAAGCTGGCACACAATGGCTGCTCAATAGATAATTAATCTTAATGTTGTTTTCTAGAAATGAAATGCTGCCTTCTGCTCTCCCTTATTAACTAGTTTTGCACATCATTGCCACATCTTATACCTTACTAATGTTTGGTGTGTTCTTAGGAGAACCTTTTTATTTCCTTGTGGTATTTTGGGGAACCCTAGAAAAACCACTATATAATTTGTAAAAATAGAAAATACCATGGATTGACAGAAAAGAGCAAAAGGAGGTAAAAGGGTTACTGTGTCGACTCCTTGACTTTCTGGAGATATTTTTTTTTTTTCCAAAATGTAGCCACTGCCTCTGTGTCTTGTTCCATGACCTGTGTCTCGTTCTAATTATTTATGCAAATAAAGACAATTGTTTTCCTATGAAAGTTTGGTGAAAGAATGCTATCGAAAACCCAGTGCATTTTCATTATTGCTTGCTCAACAGCAATACTCTTTTGTAGCAAGAAGAAAATAATTTTGCAAAATGCTCCCCCACCCCCACATGAAAAGTAAAAAGTACATAATATCATGTTTGTGTTGAAACTTTTTCTTCCAAAATGTCATAACCCCATACGAAAGAGAATTAAAATCCCGTTATTTTAATTTACATCTAGCCACAAGATAAGTAAAGTTATCATTGAAATTCTAATTAAATGGGATGATTGACTAAGGTAGCACATCAAAGAAGAGAAGTGAATATGATAAGTCGAAGACTTATTAATTAGTCTGCGTGGAAGAAATTCCAGGGATGTCAAGCTGAGCCTGCTGCAAGGAGAAAAAAAGCAGACAAGAAAACGTTCGTTTCTTTGAAGTTAGGAACTGAGATAGTGATGGAGGTAATTGCGTCTGACTGGATCCAGTAATGAAGAGCTGTAAATCAGACTGCAGAATCGAAGGGAAGATTTAAGTAACGAATGTGGCTGCCTCCCCCTGCTGCGAAGAAACAGAATGCAGAGCGCACTAATTGACCCAGCTTATTTCCCAGTAGTTCTCTGTTATTATTTATTAATTTTTAATTTCTGAATTATTTACGTCCTGGGAAATTATTTTTGATAGCCTGTTAGGCGTGCCAAAGTTAATGGAGGATGAAAGGACTGGTAGCAGAATTAGCAGGGATGTAGTCACAGGCTACTGGATTTAATGATTTTGGAAAGAAAAATTGATTTCACACAGCGTGTCACTTTATACTACTTTAGGGATACACCAGCTACTTGATTAATTGAGGAATAACCAATTCAAAGTATATTTGAAGTGTAAATGAGTCACAGTGCTCAGCTGTTTACTTTTCTCTCTTTCTGAGAGATCGGAATTTTCTTCAAGCTGATGATTAAAAGCCGATGAAGACACAGTTGCACGCTTTGAATACACACCTGTTTGATTGGTATTAAACTCAGAAGGGAGGAAAACCCTGAAGTACATGAGAAGATAGTTTCACTTATTTTTTTCTCCCTTCTAATCGCTTTATGTGATTTCCTTCCTCCAGCATATGGCACAGCAGTAGTTGCAATCTGCATCCCTTAAGAATGAGGCTCAAGAAATGTCTCATTTGCTTTATGACCTATGAGCACAATCAGGAAGAAGCAGTGCTTGCTAATGAATAGAAGAACCGAGCAGGAAAAAATGTATTAACAGAAAACAATGACTTTAATGAATAAGGCAAGAGGATTAACCTATTAGGAAAATGGCAGAAATATGCCATCACTATCTAGGCTAAAAGCCCTGTGTCACTTCTGTCTTCTCCCTTCAGCCACCTTCTTTGTTCTCTATCTTTGGCCCAGTCTTCTAACTGATATTCTTAGGTCAAGTCTTCCTCTTCAATTCTATTCTATACCAGTGCTTCTCAAATTTTAATGTGCAAACAAATTGCTTGGGCTCTTGCTACTGTACCAGTTTAGATTCTGTGGGTCTGGGATGGGGGCCTGAGATTCTGCATTTCTAGTAGGCTCCCAGGTAAAGCCCATGCTTCTGGTCCTTGACCACTCTTTGAGCAGCAAGGATCTACAAAACTCTGACAAACAAATTTTCTCTAAAACACTGATTTTAACCATGTAACTCTCATTTTTAAACACTTCAAGTGACTTTCAGTGTCTACAATTAAATACAGTTTTTTTTAGCATGGCACTCAAGGTCTTCCTAATATGACCACAACCTGCCCTTCTGGGCATATCCTATACTTTCCCATCTCCAGGCTTCGTTTTTGTTATTTCTTCTTTGTGAAACGCCTTTGTCTTTGGAAATTCTACCAGTGCCTCAGGGTGTATTTAAAATGCCACATCCTCAATGTTGGCTCTTCCAACCTTCTCCCACTCAATAAGACATGAGCTGTCTTTCAAACTCTTCCTCTTATACCTGTTTTACTTTTTTTTTTTTTTTAACTTGTTTCTTGCGAAAGGACAGATGTTTTACCTCTTTCTTATTTTGTGGTATCTTCAGTCTCATATTATTGCTGTTAATATCGAGATTTCTCTCTGTTCACATACAGCATTGTGAGTTATGTAAGAGTAGGGACAGTTCCTTGTCTTTGTATTTTCCCCAAGTGCAGGTGCAGAGCACAGAGTATGTATCTAACAAATACTTCAGTTAAACTGAACTTTGTGAGAACATTCTCTCCATAGTCATTCCTACTCTTGCAAATTTGCAGCATCTCTGAAATCCTTCAGAATAGCTCACAGATCCTGATTTTTTGCTACTTTATTCATTCATCAACTTATCCATTTACTCATAAATATCTGAGGTTTTTTTTGTGTCAATGCGGTGCCATGGACTAAAAATATTGAAGTAAGACAACAGTCTTTTACCCCTAAGCTCTGATGATTCCCCCCCCACATTTATGTCCTGCTCCCCAACTTTTATATATCCTAACTTCAATCCCCAAATATAAATTACATAAGCAATAATTCTGGCTGGGCACGGTGGCTCACGCCTGTAATCCCAGCACTTGGGAGGCCAAGGGGGGCGGATCACTTGAGGTCAGGAGTTCAAGACCAGCCTGGCAACATGGTGAAACCCGTCTCTACTAAAATAAAAAAAATGAGCCGGGCCTGGTGGCGGATGCCTGTAATCCCAGCTACTCAGGAGACTGAGGCACAAGAATCGCTTGAACCCAGGAGGCAGAGGCTGCAGTGAGCCGAGATCGCACTGCTGCACTCCAGCCTGGGTGACATAGTGAGTCCATCTAAATAAATAAAAATAAAAATGAATTATATAAGCAATAACTCATACATATTTTTTAAAAAACCAAACTCTTCTTGAAATTTCTTATAGCTGTCCTGGGCCCAAGCCTCATTACCTCAGAATATGGACTTCCATGAATCCTGAGAGACTTTCTGCTGAATCTGGACTTTGCATTCATTTTCTTCCCCAGAGGATTTAAATATCCTTAAAGCCTTGGCCATTTACTACATTTCTCACCTCACCCCCACCCCCACCCCCAGTACCCATTTTTCAGCCTTGCATCAGTTCTCAAACTGTTGCTTCTACCTGGTCTAGATTCTCTGAGGGTAGGGCACTTTAACATATTTTTAAAAGTCACCCCTTTGTTTCCTTCTGTCCTCTTCTGTCTTTGCTATTTCTTTCATGCCCCTTACTCTACCCTGATTTCCAGCCTTAATCCCTATACCCTACCAAATGCAGAAGGGAAAAAACATTTTAAAAAAACTTCTAATTTTGTATCTGTCATAAAGATTCAGTCAAGAATAAACCACAAGAAGAAGGTGTGATGCAAAGTGTGTGACAGGGGAATGTCCAGGAGCCTGATTGTCTAAACTAACTAAAAGAGACAGAAAAAATTATATCATGGTTCTTTAGTTGCAGGCAGCAGAAGCCAACTCTGGTAACAAGCAAAAAGGGAAGGGGAAGGATGCAAGGGCTGCTCAGAGAATAGATAATATAATAAATATTAACAACAATAACGTGAGCCTGAAGATACCACATGGTAAGAAAGAGGTAAAACATCTGTCCTTTCTCAAGAAACCAGTTTAAAAAAAAAAGTAAAACAGGTATGACAGGAAGAGTTTGAAGGAGAACAAACATCTTATTGACTGGGAGAAGGTTAGAACAGCCCACATTGATTCTGGTTCTTCTTGAATCCTGGCGGTTCAGCTTTTCTTCCACTGATTTTTATCAGTGGAAGCCAAAGAACTCTAACCGATACAAGAGACAGTTGCAATAGCAGGTGCTCAGTAGAGGCTTGCTTATTATCCATGTGGTTTATCAGATGTGAACAGATGAGTTTTTACTCTATCATAGCTCTAAAAGATTTACTGAGAAAAACATCCTTAAAGGCTGTCAAAGGAAGTTCTAATGGCAATATTTATTAATAATACTTAAAAGATCAAACCCCATAGCTGGTAAGATAAAGCAAAGGGAAAGTAAAGAAACTTTTGTTGGAATGTTTTGGGTTGATATATTTATATCAGCATACAAACAAGTGATTCAGTTTACTAGCTACTGAGGAATATTACGAAGCAAAAGCAGTGTGGTTCTGGTGTAGGAACAGACAAATGGAACAGAGAGAGAGCTCAGAAATAGATCTGTGTGCATATGGGAATTTGATATACAATAAATGTGGTAAAAAATGGAAAAGAATGCCTTGTTTGGAATATAGTATTGGGGAAACTGGCTTATCATCTGGAGAAAAAGCTGGACTTTTACATTACACTATACAAAGATGAACTCTAAATGAATTAAAGACTTAAATGAGACAGGTGAGTATTCAGAACCAGTAGAAGAAAATGAAGAATATCTTTGTGAAGTTTATTAAACCATTGAAGTACAAACCATATGTGAAAAATGGATGATTTAGCTACATTAATGTTAAGGCATTTTTGTTCAGCAAAGGATACCAAAAACAAAGTTAACAGACAAGGAGAAGATAGTTGCAGCATCAAAAACAAAGAATAATATTTAGATCAGTGCTGTCCACTAGAAATAAAATGTGAGTCACATAGGTAATTTAAAATTTTTAGTCACATTAAAAAGTAAAACCATTCTGGCCAGGCATAGTGGCTCACGCCTATAATCCTAACACTTCAGGAGGCTGAGGTGGGTGGATTGCTTGAGCTCAGTTCAAGACCAGCCTGGGCAACATGGTGAAACCCTGTCTCTACAAAAAATACAACAACAAAAAAAATTAGCCAGCCATGGTGGCTCGCGCCTGTAGTCCAAGCTACTTGGGTGCACTGAGACTGGAGGATCACTTGAGCCCAGGAGGCAGAGATTGCAGTGAGCTGAGATTGCACCACTGTACTCCAGCCTGGGCAACAGAGTGATAACCTGTCTGAAAGAAAAAAAAAAAAAAGAAAAAGAAAGAGAGAAATGCATAAAGTCATTGTTGCTGATTTTTATTAGGAAGAGTTTCAATTTCAACATAAATTGTTGTTCTTGTCTGACTAAATCACAAATAAACTCTTCCTTTTTGGAGTTTAAAATTTAGCTTGTTCATATGTAGTGTGATGCCTGTGAGAAAATATAAATCACATTGTCACTTTGTCTTTGATTATTGAATATTCCTTCCAATTCAGGAACATATTACACTGGAGTTAAAAGTACTTTCTAAAAGTTCCTGCACAACTCTATCAATGAGCACAGGCAGAGAACACAAGATTACTAAAGTCAGTGTCTTCTATTTCTTTCAACAGTTCCATAACTTGACAATGATTTATAATTAGTGTATAGATACTAAGTGACATTGATTGATTGATTGACAGTCTTGCTGTGTCACCCAGATTGGAGTGAAGTGATGCAATCTCAGCTCACTGCAACCTCTGTTTTCCAGGCTCACATGATTCTTCTGCCTCAGCCTCCTGAGTAGCTGGGATTACAAGTGCCCGCCACCACACCCAGCTAATTTTTGTATTTTTAGTAGAGATGTTTCACCATGTTGGCCAGGTTGATCTTGACCCCCTGACTACAGGTGATCTGCCTGCCTTGGCCTCCCAAAGTGCTGGGATTACAGGTGTGAGCCACCACACATGGGCCTAAATGACTTTTAAGTAATTGTATACCATAACACTTTTCATAGGGTGTGCTTTTAAAAACTCAGCACAAGGATTTTCAATATATATCATACAGTGGAATAAAGCAATAAACGAAATAACCATTGGCTTGTCTTACCATTGTCTGGTCTTGTCCACCACACCTGGCTGACATTGTCTCATATCACGTCATGCGTTTAAAGCTACAAACAATTACTTGTAATTTTTTGAATTGTTAACCAATTGATCTTTGACACTGTATTGTTAGTAAGTTCTTGTAATCTATGGGGCATCATCTAATGGCTTAGCATTCTTGTCTTACCACTCCAATAAATCTGGATTTTTACCTAACATAGATGGGCAACCATATGTCATAATAGGCATAAATTCTTCTTTGATGGTTATGAAAGATGAAAAACTCCATAAATTTAGGTATTTTTTATTCTATTTTTAATTAAAATTCAGAATTTTGAAAGTACTTTGAGACATAAATATACCCAAAGTATTAATAGACATTGTCATTTTTTTGCGATGGAGTCTCACTCTGTTGCCCAGGCTGGAGTGCAGTGGTGCAATCTTGGCTCACTGCAACCTCCGCCTCCCAGGTTCAAGTGATTCTCCTGCTTCAGCCTCCTGAGTATCTAGGATTGCAGGTGCCTACCACCATGCCTGGCTGATTTTTTTTTTTTTTTTTTTTTTGTAGAGGCAGAGTTTCACCATGTTAGCCAGGCTGGTCTCAAACTCATGACCTAAGGTGATCCACCTGCCTTGGCCTCCCAAAGTGCAGGTAATACACGCATGAGCCACTGCACTTGGCC
>CAUYNB010002642.1:0-11037 GCA_963574225.1 Lagothrix lagotricha | reverse complement strand
AGGTGGAAGAAGAGACAAAGGTGATTAGGTGAAGGCAGAGGTGTAGGAAGCCATGTGCTTGATGTTGCCCAAATTCAGCTTGGTTGGCTGGTAAGACACACATCTGAGGAATCGCAGCCTCCTGTTAGAAATCTGGGTCTACACATGGTTGGGAGTAAATCACTCCCCAGCAATTACATAGTATCTCATAGGTTTAAATGAAATATTGGTTGGCTGTTTGTTTGTTATTTCCCTCCCTTATTCCTTCCTGTCTCCATAACACAATTATTAGTATAAAAGAGCTTTCTAATACCCATTTTTAGACTGCATTCTAGCCTGGGCAATAGAGCAAGATCCCCGTTCTCTCTCCCTTTTTTTTCTTCTTCTTTTTCTCTTTATTTCATTCTTTTTTTTCTTCCTTTCTCTTTTTCTCTCTTTTTTCAAAAAAGATAAATAAAAAATAAAGAGCAGTAACCTATTTGGGACCTAAGAGAGGGAGAAAGTAAGCAAGTTAATGGAATTGTTAATTGTTAGTGGAACATTTCTCAAAGTTCCAGTGTGGTCCTGTCACCTACAGTGATTTAAAAAAAAAAAAAAAGAAAAAGAAAATGTACAAAAGTCATAAATACTAGAGGACGATGGACATTATTATATTAATTTTATTTTAGCTAGATTAGCTTGTCAATCATTAAGAACTATCTTGCTAGAAACAACCCTACCCACCTGTCCTTATTTCCTTTACCTCTAGGGTATCTACAGATAAAGAAAACCTGGTGGCGGGATAGGGGTTGCCTGAAAGAGGCTGCAGTTCTGACCGTTTCTTGCGCAGTCTCAGAAGCATCAGGGCTGGGCCTGCTTCCCTTGGCTGAGATTTAGGCGGTGGCTGAGTCTTGCCGTGTGGGCAGTGAGGAGAGCCCTCCATGGCCACGTCTCTTGGCCCTCACTCCGCTTGTGCTGGAGGAATCTCTGGTTTCAGGTGAGTCTGCTTCCTCTCTGGCACGATGCTGGTCTAGTGCACGTTTGTATTCATGCCTCCCTAGGTCTGGGGACTTCGTGCTCCTGAGGGGAGGGGAAAGGCTGACACAGAAGAGGGGAGGTCAGGGTTCCCCAAGTCCTGGTGCTCATGTGTGTCACGTGGGCCTCCGTAGAAATGGTCCTGGCCAGACTCATGCTGACCATCACCCACCTTATGCCCCACTCCCAAGAGGAGGGGCGACTGACGTGCTGGGTCTCCCATCTCCAGCCATATCCCCAAATCTGCTCTATCAGACAAGTAATGCACATGATCCAGAGATCAAAAACATTATATATATTCCTGGATATTTATAGCACTTCCTTTTCCTCCAGTTTTTCAAAAGTTCATTAGCAAATATTTCTTAAGAAGAGCAAAGATTTATATTGATAGGGGATCATCATCTGACAATGCAGAGAAACTTCCAAAAGCTCCAATCAGAATTCATCTATTTTTACTAAAGCAGAAGAAAAAAGTATCTCAGCTGACAGCAGTGCCATCTAAAAGGCTGCGGTAATCAGCTGTGCGGCAGAAAAACATCCACATCATGAGACAAGACGGTTTTTAAAGAAAATCAAGCCAGATTTTTTTTAAAAAGCTGGATGAAATAAACAAATCAGAAGGCTGTTTAGCTTGTTTTAAATAGCCAAGACGTCAGCATTTTTCTAGGAAAGGAATCCAGGTCTCTGAGAACACATGATGCAATGAAATTGCCGCAGAAAGCATGACCGCGGCTGCTCTGGCATCCGGCTCCAGGTGGGCCCGCTTACAGAAGCAGGCCGGGGGAGGAGGCCAGAGGCTGGTCTGAAGAACCACACCCATTTATTTTAGTTCCATTGTGGATACTGCATGCTGAGGATCAGATATAACAGCTGCAAAGAACTGCCAAAAGGAACTTTCCGTCTTTATCAAGGGTGTTCAGGCTTGCCCGGTTCAAATGTATTTTTATCATCCAAGGAAGTTATGAGGCTTGACTGCTGCCTCATCATGTTCAAGGCAAGGCCAACCCCCGCCATTGTCCACTGTGTCTCCTTTCACTTCCTTGTAGGTAGGCAACTCAGCCCATAAATGAAGGTATACAGGAACTGTTCATTTCTTTAAGTCAAATTCACCCTGAGAGAAATCTTGCTCATCTCAGCTTCCTGGAGCTCCTTAGGAGGTTTCCCACCCAAAATTGTGCAATGGCCGCACAGCACAGGGTCCCCACTGGTCACTCACTGCTCCTGCCTACCTGCTTCTGCCAGTGCAGCTGCCCATGCCCTGCTCCCGGGCCGGGGCATCTCGCCTGGAAGCTTGGCGTGGGCTGGGAGTGAATGGGGTTATGGAAGGCGAGGGGGAGCCCTGCTGCAGTGGTTTCTGTCACAGCTCTCTGCTGAGGCGTGAGCATCCCTGTAGAGCAGCTGCCTGCTCCAGCCGGGGCCAGGAGCCTGCATGGGGCCACTCCGCAGGCTGCATGCCCCCCACCAAGGCATGGAGAGGGGATCCCTGGGGACTTGGTAGGAAACCAGAAAGGGCTTTTCCCAAGGCTTCCTCAGCAAGAGAAATGCGATCCACTTAACTAAATTCTGCGGGGTGGGAGGGGGTGGGTGGGAGAAGTATTAGAGAAAAACAAAGGGTTCTTTTTATCCTTACAAGAAATACATCTTACTTTCTTGCCTAAATTCATATGAGAATTCAAGGTTAGGTTGAACCATTGTCAAGAAATCACATCTCTGGCACCATGCCGGTCTAGTGCACATTTGTATTCACGCCTCCCAAGGTCTGCGGACTTTGTGCTCCTGAGGGGAGGGGAAAGGCCCACACAGAAGAGGGGGGTCAGCGTTCCCCAAGTCCTGGTGCTCACCTGTGTCACGTGGGCCTCCTGCTATGACATTTCTTTACCAGTGTTCTTGTTAATATAATCAATGTTCATCTTGTAAAATTTTCATTTAAAACTAGAAAAAACCCTAACTCTTCTGCCCCCATAACAGTTTGACGGAACAAATTCTCACTGCATTTGTACTGGAGAGTCGATTCCTCTGGGTCCTGTCCACTGTGTTTACGGCCTCTCCCTACCCGGGGTGTGGAGGGTTTCCAACGCTCCGAACCCTCCAGTATTCCTTCGTTTGGCAGACGACTGAATGTGGACCAAGCCTCTACTAGGCCCTGTTGAGACATCAGGAATGCACAGGAGCCCTCCCCACCCCAAGATGCCCCCATGGCAGGGGGTCACTGCAGAACTTTCTTTGCTTATATGATTGAAGAACTCAGTCAAAAGGGCTAGTGAGGACTGGAAAATTCTGTAACTTATTTTTTTTCAGGAAATCAATGGGTTACCTTTACACACATGTACGAAGACACATAGATAAACATATAATTTTGCTGATTTCTTAAAACATTTCCTAATGAGTTGTCATTTATTAAGCACCTAATGTGCATTCAGCCATGCACAACATGGTCAGCACAGCAAAGCTCGTTCTTTAGGGTTTACCAGTGCTCCGCTTTATGGTAATAAACGTGAGCACAGTTCCCAGCACACCGCAGGGCACCTTCCGCCCTCTAACCGGGCACAGTCTGTGTTTGGTTCACAGCTAGTGCGAACCTTCCCCAGGCTGGACTTTCAAATGGTCCTTCTTCATTGCTGTACCGACACCTGGCGTCCAGCCCCAAAGGGACCTCTCTCTGGCTCTGTCTGCCTCTGGTGACCTGACCTTCCACACCTGTGCTTTCTGACTCATTTTTTCATAAAGGAATTTTAATACCCTCTTTGAGATCAGATGGGACAGGTGAAGATAAAATATTGGGTTTGTTGTTAGTGACAGTCTTTTAGTTTTGCTGGTTTATTATCCTAAGAATTTCCTTCCGTGACTTTGCTTCTATAATTCTTTCTGCATCTCAGAAACTGAGGCAGAATCCGTTATTCAGGTAATTTTGACTGTTTAGTCATTCCTTAAGCTAAATGCTCCCTGAAGGAATGAGCTATCTTGCACATCTGTGTGCCAAGCTCAGCTAGTCCATTCTGTTCCTACATTTTCCTGACAAGGTAAGCAAACATTCGTTTAAAAAAACCATGAACAAACAGATGCAGAAATTGAAGTCGACAGCATGAAAGAAGCAGGCCTGTGCCAGCAGAAGAACCAAATCGGGGCTTTTGGAGTCTGTAGTTTGGACATCTTGCAATTGGAAACTTAACATTTCACATTGAACATTCTCCCGTCTTCCATTCTTCTCCCCAGAAGACTAGTTCAGTTGTGGCATCAGGTAACGCACCACATCTCAAACTTTGCCTTTTCTTTTATTAAAGAGAATTTTATGTCACTATAGTTATTATTATTATTTTGAGCTGGAGTTTTGCTCTTGTTCCCAGGCTGGAGTGCAATGGCATGGTCTGGGCTCACTGCAACCTCCGCCTCCCAGGTTCAAGTGATTTTCCTGCCTCAGCCGCCTGAGTAACTGGGATTACAGGTGCCTGCCACCATGCCCAGCTAATTTTTATATTTTTAGTAGAGATGGGGGTTCCATGTTGGCCAGGCTGGTCTCGAACTCCTGAGCTCAGGTGATTCTCCTGCCTCAGCCTCCCAAAGTGCTGGGATTACAGGAGTGAGCCACCAGTCCCGGCCTAGTTATTATTCTTCACTGTGACCATTAGAGTGTACTTCAACT
Organism: Lagothrix lagotricha; assembly: GCA_963574225.1. NCBI lineage: Eukaryota > Metazoa > Chordata > Mammalia > Primates > Atelidae > Lagothrix > Lagothrix lagotricha. Next base: position 6,404 of record CAUYNB010002642.1, on the reverse strand, counting down.
ACTTCCACCAGGAGTAGATAATTGTTTCCACAAATTATTCAGAAGATTGTTATACATACTGTTTTTACTAAAAGTTTGTATTTTGAGACAGCAACTACTGTAATTTTGAGAATTTGCCAAGTCCCATTCGTGCCTATGTTTAATTTTCAACCGTTAATACCAACTGCCAAGATACGTTGTTCCAATTCCCTCCCCATTTCTGGTAAACACAGAGCCATCCTCTTAGTCACTGTTTTAACTCTCTAGTCATTTTTATATGCTTGTTTCTTGCTGTTGTCCATCCTTAACCAGATAACTGATGTTACCCCCCTTATAATGCAAGAAGCACGTAAGTCCAGCTATTGCTCACAGTCTTCCCAACTAAGCTCTTCATCTCACTGGTAGGAAAAGTCATTGTGACCTGCACTGCCCAGATTCTCGGGACGCCCCCAAGTATTCCTATGTGTCGTGACGGCTTCCCACCTCTAGAGTATAAATGCAGCACAAGGCAAATGCTTATTGGTTTTAGTTGCATGAACTAAAACCCACACCCTTCCCTTCTCCTCGAAGCCAGTTGTTCTGTCTCTATAGCTTCCAAAGACGTCATGCTGGTTTTTAAAAAGGCATTTTCCATATTCAGATCACGGATGCCAATATACATATTTTTGTTTTCAAAAGTACTTGAGTTAGTCCAATAGAACCTAATTTTTTTAAAGTCTTGAAATCTGTTTGTTTTGCTTTAAAAATCTTCCTTGCAGGCTGTATTAGTCAGGGTTCTCTAGAGGGACAGAACTAATGGAATATATGTATATTCAGGGGGAGTTTATTAGCTATTAACTCACCTGCTGACAAGGTCCCACAATAGGCTGTCTGCAAGTTGAGGAGCAAGGAGAGCCCGTCCGAGCCCCAAAACTGAAGCACTGGAGTCCGATGTTCAAGGGCGGGAAGCGTCCAGCACGGGAGAAAGATGCAGGCTGGGAGGCCAGGCCGGTCTAGTCTCTTCACACTTTTCTGCCTGCTTTAAATTTTAGCCAGCTGGTAGCTGATTAGATGGTGCCCACCCAGATGAAGGGTGGGTGTCCCTTTCCCAGCCCACTGACTCAAATGTTAATCTCCTTTGGCAACACCCTCACAGACACACCCAGGATCAATACTTTGCATCCTTCGATGCAATCGAGTTGACACTCAGTATTAACCATTACAAAGGCCATCTTTGCTCACATGAATTCCAGGGGTGTGATGCCAAGACCTTGCAGCTGAGGTATGGCATGGGGGAAACGGTACGCGCCCAATCCTCCAGATGCTGGCTGCTCATGGTGTATTCGTTGACTTGCTATGTGATTAGGCTTATGAAAACTGAAATAAATTTTAGAGCCAATATGTCTGGCTTGAGGCTAAATTAAATCCCTAAGAATGGCTTAACTGACAATTACTGCATAGTATGGCGAGTTAGTGAAGACTGCAGCTTCGGTCTCAGCATCTCTGCAGGACCAGCAAGGCAGAGGGACTCCCAACCAGGAAGGCTGCTAAGCACTAGGGTGCTTTTTAAATACGATTGTGCCAACTCCTGGGTAATGTCATGTGCCAGCAAATAAGATGGGTGAATTGAGAAGGGAGTGCAGATGTTTCAACATTTTCACTCCTTTCCGTATTTTATGTGTGCTTGTATATATGTGTGCACTTTCTTAAGTATGAGCTTCATGCAACTAAAACCAATAAGCGTTTGCCTCATGCTGCATTTATACTCTAGAGGTGACAAGCCGTCACGACACATAGGAATACTTGGGGGCGTCCCTAGAATCTGGGCAGTGCAGGTCACAATGACTTCCTACCAGTGAGATGTAGAGCTTAGTTGGGAAGACTGTGAGCAATAGCTGCTTTTTAAAAATGTTCTCCTAGCTTGTAATTTGTTTTTCATAATAGAGGCTGTTTACTTTGTGTTCAGCCGTTTTTTCTTCCTTGTGAACAATTTCTTTTGAAAACAAGCTGCTGTTATGGTTGTGAGTATCACAACGTTGCTGTGCTGGAAATGAGGCTTGGAGGGCATCCTGCCAAGGGGGCTGGCCTGGGCCCCAGACACCTTCATGCCTTTGGAACCCAGCTGGTGGCTGCCAGTGTATAAAGTGGCTCTGTGAGCCTCTGTGCACCTTGGAAGCTAAGCCATTTGCAGCTGAAATGATGTCCCCCTTGCCCTGGCTGGCCCCGGTGGAGAAAGGGTATCTGTGAAGATCTCTATGTGCCAGATTGCTCCTGGAGTTCGGGTTCTGGTCATCACACCGCTGTGGCCTTCGGGCGCTGTTGCATTTGGTGGTGTGTGCTTGCCTCCTCCCCCAGCTGATGTGTTAGCCGACTTCTGTGCTGCGGTAACCAAGTATCACTAGCTGAGTGGCCTAAACCCAGAAAATGTTGCTTCCCAGTTCTGAAGGCCCAAAGTTTGAGGTCAAGATGTCAGCAGGGTCGCGCACCCTCTGAAGGTGTTGGGAAGGGGTCTGTGCAGGCTCTTTCTCAGCTTCTGGGAGAGCTCCCAGTTCCACAGCTCGTGACAGCAGCAGAGCTCCAGCGTCCCAGTGCTGTTCTCCCGTGTGCGTGTCTGTGTCCAAATCTCCCTTTTTATGAGGACACTCCAGCGTGACCTCACCTTAACCAGGTACATCTATAGGGCCCCTTCTTCCATGAAAGATCACATTTGGAGGTAGTGGCAGTTAGGACTTCAACATAGGAATTTGGGAGGTAGAGGGACACGGCCCAGCCCATGACCATGGGTAACATGCATTTTTATTAAAATTTAAATCAATTTGGTCTTAAGTTTTTTGGAGAATTTTGTGAAACTCTGGAGAGTATAAATACCAAAGCTGGTGACCATGCCAGTGGAAATTAGTAACTCTTGTTTTTTTGAGACAGAGTCTTGCTTTGTCACCCAGGCTGGATAGCGGTGGCACAATCATGGCTCACTGCAGCTTCAAACCATCCTCCCACCTCAGCCTCCCGAGTAGTTGGGACTTCAGGCACGTGCCATCATGCCTGGCTATTTTTTTGAATTTTTATTCTTACTGGAGACAGGGTCTCACTCTGTTGCTGAGGCTGGTTTCAAACTCCTGGGCTCAAGCGATCCTCCTACCTTGGCCTCCCGAAGTGCTGAGATTATAGGTGTGAGCCACTGTGCCTGGACACTATTTTCATTTTTACTAAATCTTTCATACATTTCAAAATGCACAACATTGCAAAATGGAACAGCCCAGGATAAAACATTTGGGTCTTTTAAAAGTGTCCGTCGGCGTCAGTGTGGCCGTCAGGCGTGTCTGCCACCAGAAAATTTGGATTTCTCTGGGCCTTTCCTCTCTGATCATGAAACACATTTCATTGCTGTGTATTCTGTGAGTCAGGTCATGGCAGCCCCCTCTGTGGAGAAACTGAGCCACAGAAGATGGCTATTCGTAGCAGAAGCGGGACCGGTACTGGATTCCTGACACATCTTTTCTTTGGTTGTTGGAAATCCACCAAATGAATAAGCTCTCTCCATCCCTCCCTCCCTCCCCTTCTCTCTCCTCTGTCGTTTCAAAAGGAAAAGAGGCACTTTAAGATTGAAGAGGCAGTGAACACACAGCGGTGCTCTTCGTTCATTGGTGCGAGAGAGGAATTTTCAGTAGGGGCTGGGTTTCAGTGAGTTTGATGCCAGCTCATCTATCTCATTTCACAATGACTTTGTGACTTGGGACTCTGAAAACACTTCCCATTGCTTTTAGTTTGCAGGGTTTGGTTCATTAAAGACTCATTTTCATCAAGGCTGCTTCAGCGGTTCTTTCTTCTTGGAAATGGATGCTTTGGAGGTGGATTTCTCAGAAATAGCTTTTTAAGGTGTTGTGCTGTTGAAAATGTTATTCAGTTTGGGCAGAATGGCTCAAGCCTGTAATCCCAGCACTTTGGGAGGCCAAAGCAGGCGGATTTCCTGGGTTCAAGAGTTCAAGACGAGCCTCAGCGACATGACAAAACCCTGTTTCGATTAAAAAAAAAAAAATAGTGGTGTGGCTTGGAGGTGCATGCCTGTAGTCCCACCTACTTGGGAGGCTAGGGTGGGAGGATCTCTTGAGCCCAGGAAGTCAAGGCTGCAGTGAACTGAGATCATACTACTGTACTACAGTCTGGGTGACAAAGTGACACCCTGTCTCAAAAAAAAAAAAAAAAAAGAAGAAAGAAAAGGTTAAGTTTTCTTGAGAATTAGTTGAACATTTTAGTTCCAACACATCTAATTTCCTTGCTATTTGAATCTTTATCTTCTTAGGTATTTAAACGTAATAATTATTTCCTTTTTTTTTTTTTTGGAGATGGAGTCTCACTCTGTCACCCGGCCTGGAGTGCAGTGGTGCCATCTTAGCTCAATGCAACCTCCACTTCCCAGGTTCAGGTGATTCTTCTGCCTCAGCCTCCAGAGTAGCTGAGATTACAGGCACCCACCACCACACCCAGCTGATTTTTGTATTTTTAGAAGAGATGACGTTTCATGATGTTGGCCAGGCTGGTCTCGAACTCTTGACCTCAGGTGATCTTCCTGCCTTGGCCTCCCAAAGTGCTGGGATTATAGGTGTGAGCCAAATTATTCCTTCTTATCTCTAATTGTTTACCTTTCCCAATGCAAATTTTGTAAGTGGGGCTGTTTTCCCGGATTGATATCACCTTTTGAAGATTTTAGTTTATTTCATTTTATTTTGTTTTATTTTCTGGCTCCTGGGTCTGTTTCCAGCTTTCCTTCCCCGATGTCTGGCATACCTGGTACTTCATCTTGGCAGGCAGCACCCGGGGAGTGCCTCACATACAAAAAGTTGATGGAAGAGAACCTATCAGGATGTTTCTGCTTTGGGAGGACCCAGCAGGTGTTTTAAAAGGTGGCAGTGCAGGGAGTAAGTGTGGGAATTCCAGCCCAGAGCCCTGGTCACATAAAATCTCATCTCGCTCGCTGGCGATAGCTTCATCTCTCCAGGCTTCTCTGCTTGCCTGTGAGATGCCAAAATAATATGCAGTCTGTTGATTAGTGCCATATTTGCATAGTTAAAACCATGCTAAATTATGAACCATATTTTCAGCAATTCCTAAGATACCCCTGAAAATGAGCTCTTTTTTGCTAGGGACTCTGACAGGCTGTTCACACACTGCCAAGGGCTCCGTCAGGTTTCTTAGGACGAATGGCCAATCAGAAGAGATCCCATCCATAGGTTTTTTCCTTCCTCAGATAAAGGACTCATATTTTTTTTTCTTCCACATCAGAGCACCTGGGGAAAATTCCAGAAGCTGGAGGCTTTAAATACACAGTAAAGACTCCAAGTTCATTTCTTCCCCGTTGCCTTCAGGAGTCCACATTTTCAGACCATCAGATTAAAGATTCTTCACATCTCTTCAGCACTATCTTTTATGAGTGATTCTCCTCACTTTATTATAGGAAAACCATTTCTTTTCTTTTTTCATTTTTTTTTTTTTTTTTTTTTGAGACAGAGTCTCGCCCTCTTACCCAGGCTGGAGCATAGTGGCTCAATTTTGGCTCATTGCAACCTCCACTCCCTGGGCTTAAGCAATTCTCCTGCCTCAGCCTCCCTAGTAGCTGGGATTACAGGTATGCGCTATCATGCCCGGCTAATTTTTGTATTTTTAGTAGAGACAGGGTTTCGCTGTGTTGGCCAGGCTGGTCTCGAATTCCTGACCTCAGGTGATCTGCTGGCCTTGGCCTCCCAAAATGCTGGGATTACAGGCGTGGGCCACCATGCTGGCCTTGTTTATTTTTAATCTGTGACTGGCTAGCCATGTGCAGAAAGCAGAAACTAGACGCCTTCCTGACACCTTATACTGAAATTAACTCCAGATAGATTAAAGACTTAAACATAAGATCTAACACCATAAAAACCCTAGAAGAAAATCTAGGCAAAGCCATTCAGGATATAGGCAAGGACTTCATGACTAAAACACCAAAAGCATTGGCAACAAAAGCCAAAATAGACAAATGGGACCTAATTAAACTCCAGAGCTTCTGCATAGCAAAAGAAACAGTCATTAGAGTGAATCGGCAACCAACAGAATGGGAAAAAATTTTTGCAATCTACCCATCTGACAAAGGGCTAATATCCAGAATCTACAAAGAACTAAAACAGATTGACAAGAAAAAAACAAACAAGCCCATTCAAAAGTGGGTGAAGGATATGAACAGACACTTTACAAAAGAAGACATATATGAGGCCAACAAACATATGAAAAAATGCTCATTGTCCCTGGTCATTAGAGAAATGCAAATCAAAACTACCTTGAGATACCATCTCACACCAGTTAGAATGGCAATCATTAAAAAATCTGGAGACAACAGATGCTGGAGAGGATGTGGAGAAATAGGAACACTTTTACACTGTTGGTGGGAGTATAAATTAGTCCAACCATTGTGGAAGACA
>CAUYNB010002639.1:0-75328 GCA_963574225.1 Lagothrix lagotricha | reverse complement strand
TCTGTTCTGTACATAATAGATTATAAAGTCCTTTGTCTTTCTTTTTTTTTTTAAAGATGGGCTTTCACCATGATGGCCAGGCTGGTCTTGAACTCCTGACCTCAGGTGATCCACCCACCTCAGCCTCCCAAAGTGCTAGGATTACAGGCGTGAGCCACCGCGCCCGGCCAGTCCTTTGTCATTTAACCACACAGATAGATTCTAAGAAATGTGTCATTCGTGATTTCTGCATACATCTTAGAGTGTACTTCCACAAGCTTAGATGGTATAGCCTGCTACACACCTAGGCTACAGGATATAGCCTTTTGCTCCTAGGCTATAGACCTGTGCAGTATGTCACTGTACTGCATACTGTGGGAAATTGTAACAAAATGGTATTTGTGTACCCAAACATCTAAATATAGAAAAGGTACAGTAAAACATGGTAAAGAAGATAAAAAGTGTTACCCCTGCATAGGGCAGCTCCATTATATAATCTTATGAGACCACAGTTTCACATGCATTGACCATTGCTGACGAAAACATGGTTATGTGGCGCATGGCTATATGTATTTCTAAAATATACAGACTCTTTTTCCTTTTAAAATAATCATAATAATATTATCATGTCTAATTTCTAATAGTAATTTCCTAATATCAAATATTTAGTCAGAAAACAAATTTCCTTGTCATCATTTTAAAAAAATTATTGCTTTTTTGCATTTTGGTATCCAAACAATTTCCACACATGAGAAATGCATTTGTCTCGTTTATAGGCTTCCTTTTCCTTATTTTTCTCCCTTTTCCTTCCCTGGAAGTTTATTTGTTGAGGAAACAGGGATTTGCCTATAGGATTCCCTGTATTCTGACTGCATCTTCTTTGTTGCTGTTTATTATGTTTCTCTGTTTTCTATAAACTAGTAGTTTGAGCTAGACTGGAAGCTTATCAGAAATTTTCGGCAAGAGCACATCATAGGAAGTGTTATGTACTTCTTTTTTTTTTTTTTTAATGAGACAAGGTCTGGCTCTATTGGCCAGGCTGGAGTGCAATGGCATGATCTTGGCTCACTGCACCCTCTGCCTCCTAGGTTCAAGCTATCCTCCCTCCTCAGCCTCCCGAGTAGCTGGGACTATAGGTGTGCACCACCACACCCAGCTAATTTTTTGTATTTTTTGTAGTTGGGGTTTTGCCGTGTTGCCCAGGCTGGTCTTAAACTCGTGAGCTCAAGCAGTCCACCCACATTTGCCTCCCAAAGTGCTAGGATTACAGGTGTGAACCACCACGCCTGGCCATGTTAGGTACTTCCTGTTATATCACATCAAGAGGCACAGAAGCCTTTTCATTTCTTCTTAAGAAGTTAAGACTATCAGTGGACTTAGGTGGTGTTAATCTGATCACAGGCCCTTTAAAAAACATTGATGCTATTGTGATTATTGTTTAAGTAAAGTTATAAAATGGTGATATTTGTCATCCCTTGTGCGTTTCCTAGCTGGAATTTTTCTCTCAAGAAACCTTAGCAACATCAACTATTTGTTACCCTGAGACAGAGTTTATGTAGGAAAATTGATGCTTAGTTTTCTTTTTTCTATATAAACCAATATCAGAATAATGAGCTGATTTTCTAGAAGCCTCCAGAGGAAACCAACAAGATATTTTTTTTCGGGTATCATCATGAACTTGTGGATTTTAACACAATTTCTGTTTTAATCCCTTGCAGTTTTTTATTTTGAAGCCAAAATTATTTTTGTGTCCAGTGTGAGACTCTAAATTGGCTTCTGAATCTTTGATGAGACTACAGTAGTTTTTGATAACATTTTTCCTTTCTGGTTTAATAAGATATTTCAGATTTATTTTGTACTTATTCCGCCCCAGATCTTTTTTAGTGGTAAACAGTATTTAGAGAACACAGTTCAGTTGTTAGGGGTTCTCATTGCCTTTGAGCTGCTCATTGTTTCTAGGCCTTTTCAGTGGAGAGAGTTAAGAAAAATATGTATTTGCACGTATGTGTCTACTCAGATATATATGTGTGTGTATATGTGTGTATGTGTATGTATGATATATATGTGTATGTGTATATATATATATATGCATATTTGCATATTTTTTCCCTCTTAGCCAAAACGTTGCACCTTGCATTTTGTACTTAACAGTGTATTTCAGAGATCACTCTGGACCATAGATAGAAATTTCTTATTGCATTTTACAACTGCAGAAATTCTGCTGTATAAATATACCACAGTTATTCATTTGGATATGTGGTTGTTTCTAATCTTTTGCTCTTACATTTTAGTGGGGAATGGTTTTTTTTGTTGTTGTTGATGGGTGTTTATTTGTAAGTCAAACAAAGCCAGAAGTGAAACTTCATTTCATTAACCAGATGGACAATGAAATGAGCAGTGATGTAGTGAACAGCTTTGTGAATATTTGTCTTTGTATTCTTGCTGGTTTATCTTTAAAATAGATTCCTAGAAGTGAGATCACTGGGTCAGAGGATAAATACAGTTGCAGTTTTGCTAGTCATTACCAAATTCCCTTCTGTGGGTGCTATGTGCTACGTTATTTTGCATTCCCACTAACAATGTATGAGAATGCCTCTTACCCTAGAGCCTCACTGATAGGAAAACATTGTACAACCTTTGGGTCTTTGACACGTAAATGGTGAGAAATGATACTCTAGTGTAGTTTTAATTTATCTCTCTCTTACTCTGAGCTAGCTTCAGCTCTTTTTCATGTGTCTAGGAGTTTGCATTTCTTTTTCTGTGACCTGTTTCTTCATATTTTTTGCCTATTTTTATAGAGTTGTAGGTCTTTTTTCCCTTTATTTTATTTTATTTATTTTTATTTTTTGAGATGGAGTTTCACTCTTGCCGCCCAGGCTGGAGTGCAGTGGTGCCATCTAGGCTCATTGCAACCTGTGGCTCCCAGGTTCAAGTGATTCTCTGTCTCAGCCTCCCGTGTAGCTGAGATTATAGGCATGCACCATCATGCCCTGCTAATTTTTTGTATTTTTTATAGAGATGGGCTTTTACCACATTGGGCAGCCTGGTCTCGAACTCCCAACCTCAGGTGGTCCACCTACCTCAGCCTCCCAAAGTCCTGGGATTACAGGTGTGAGCCATGGCGCCCGGCCCCCTTTATTTTACATTAGGGATAATATCCCTAATACTTGACAAATATTTTTCCCAGTTTATCATTTGTCATTTTTTAAATTATGGTGTTAATTATTTTCTTTGGTGCAGTCAGTATTATCAGTGTTTCTTGATTGCCTCTTAGTTTTAAGTCATTGTTGGAAAAAATTTCTTTACCTCCAGGTTGTAGAGCAACACCATCCAACACATATGTAAATGTTTAGTAGCGACATTTATAGTAAAAAAAAAAAAAAAAAAGAAAGAAAGAAACTGGCGAAATTAATTTTAATAATATATTTTATTTAACCCAAACTATCAAAAATATTATCATTTCAATAAGTAATCAGTATTAAAAAATATTAATGAGACATTTTACATTCTTTTTTTCATGCTGAGATTTTAAGAATTAATGTGTGTTTCATACATTTAACATATTTTAATTTGGTCACTAAATTTTCATCGTTAAGTACTTGATAGGTATTTAAGTTTCATAAAATTTATTGTTAAAAAAAGGAAATTCACATACCCCGGTTGTTCCAGTTGTACTTAAAAATTTTCTAATAACCAAATTGAATATCCATTTTTAAATTTCAATTAATTAAAATTAAATGAAACTGAAAATTTAGTTCCTCAGTCACACTAGCTATATTTCAAGGTCTCGATAGCCAGACATGGATGACGGCTACCATTTTGGACAGCACAGTTGTAGCGTCATCCATATTTTCTCCATACCATACAACAAAATAATTCATACATGTAAATGTTCGCAGATTTTATCATGTGAACATTTACATGTATGAATTATTTTGTTGTATGGTATGGAGAATGGATCTAATTTTTGCAATGTGGCTCTCTGGTATCACAAACCACTTATTAAAAAGTCCATCTTTGGCCAGGTAGGGGGATCACTTGAGACCAGGAATTTGAGACCAGCTAGGGCAATATAGCAAGACCTCGTCTCTTCAGAAAATTTTTAAAAACTTAGCTGGGCTTGGTGATGCGTGCCTGAAGTCCCAGCTACTGGGGAGGCTGAGGTGGGAGGATGGTTTGAACCCAGGAATTCAAGGCTGCAATGAGCTATGATTGTGCCACTGCACTCTAGCTTGGGTGACAGAACAAGACCCTGTCTCAAAAAAAAAAAAAAAAAAAAGTCTTTTTCTCACTGATTTGAGATGTGCTGCTTCTATATAATTCATTTCTATATGTAATTGGCTGTATTTCTGCATTTTCTGTTTTTTCCTTTATTTGTCTGTCCCTTCTTGTTCCAGTCCTCTACTGTTCTAATCACAGAGGCTATAAATATGTCTTAATATTAAAGCCATGGCAAGATACCATTTCACATCTATGAGATTGGCAAGTACCTGTCAATATTAAGTGTTTTGAAATGGCATAGAGCAAAGGAAAGAAACATGCATACCATGGTGGTGAGAGTATAAGTTGTTAGAATAATTTTGAACAGACAATACCTTGTAAAGTGTTCCCCTGCTTCCCTTAGCTTTCAGGGTAGCAGAATAAGGGAGTAGGGCAGGTGGCAAGGCTGCAGTGGGTTTTGTCTAATAACTTCAGTTTACCCTACCAGTATTACCATTTTCTTTATCATTTGGGCTGTGAAAAAGGTTAGGAAACAGTACCTTGAAAGAACTCTTAACGTGTGCAAGAATGCACAAGGTAACAATGTCAATAGTGCTAAAGCCTGGAAACAACGTATATGTCTATCAACAGGGTAGAGAATTAAAAAACTGGGGTACATTCATATGAAGCAATAGTAGGAGTAACCTACAACTGTGTATGCCAACAGGAATGAATTTGAAAGCATAATGTGTGGAAAAGCAAGATAGAAGAATAATACAGTATGATTCTATTTATGTAAAGTTCAAAAACAGCTAAAGTAATATATTGTTCAAGGATAGGCTCAAATGGGAAGATGGCTAAGAAAAGCAGGGGAAGATTAACAAAATGCAGAAGGGTAATTACTTCTGGGGTGAATGGTATGTTGTGCTTGGACAGGGTTATACATGAGACTTCAGAGGTGCTGGTGGTGTTCTGTAGGTAGGTACTAGTTTATTTGCTTTTAAACATTAAATTTTACCTATACTATTTGATTATTTAATAACAAAAGAGAAAACAGAAACTGTTGTAAAATCTGTACACAGGAATAGGCTAACTGAAACTCGAATAATTAAATGAATACTTGAGAAAAACTTCTTTCTCAAGTGGAACACTTTTTTATTTTTTATTTAGTGGCAATTTATTTTATTTTTTATTGGTTGTATGAAAGATGGCAGGTAGAAATTTCCTTTTAGTGTCTGGGTCAAGCAGTAAGAAATATGTTGTTGTGTATTATATACATGTGAATGACAATTATATCACCAGGTAACAATTAAAGGTAGAGTCATGGGTACTTTAAGCAGTTTTTTGGTACCATTTATGCAAAATATCATCATAGCCAACTTTAAGCTTTATTTAGCAGGAGAAGATTTTTGAAGGAACATAATAAATAGGAAATGTTTATTAAGGATATGTTATATGCCAGATACAGCCCCTACATTAACTCATTTAATCTGGATAATAGCTCTATAAAGAATTAGATATGACCTTCATATTACAGATGAAAAAACTGATACTCAGAGAGGTTAAGTAGCTTGTCCAAAGTCACACAGGAAGTACATGATGGGATTTTAATGCAGGTTTATCTGTCCCCTGAGCCTGTGTTTTCAGCTTCTGTTCCTCAGAGTATCTCGTTAAGAACTTCAGGGCTAATCTCTTCCTTTGCTCAGTGGAGGCCTTAGTCCATTTTGTGCTGTTATAACAGAACAACTGAGACTGGGTGATTTATGAAGAAAAAAATTATTTCTCAAGTTTCTGGGGGCTCCGAACTCCAAGGTCAAGCTGCTGGCAGGCATGGTGTCTAGTGAGGGCTAGGTCTTGGCTTCCAAGATGGCTCTTTGAATGCTGCATCCTCCTGAGGGGAGGAACAGGAAAGCAGAAGAGCCCTTCTTTTCTGGCACCAATTCCACCCACGAGAGTGGGGCCTTAGTGGTATGATCACCTCTTGAAACTCTTACCTCTTATTACTATTGCAATAGCAGTTCAATTTCTTTCTTTCTTTCTTTCTTTCTTTTCCTTTTTCTTTCTTTCTTTCTCTTTCTCTTTTCTTTCTTTTTTCTTTCTCTTCCTTTCTTCCTTCCTTCCCTTCCTTCCCTTTCTTTCTTTCTGAGATGGAGTCTCACTGTGTCACCCAGGCTGGAGTGCAGTGACACAATCTCGGCTCACTGCAACCTCTGCCTTCCAGGTTCAAGCGATTCTTCTGCCTCAGCCTCCCAAGTAGCTGGGACTGCAGATGCACGCCACCATGCCCTGCTAATTTTTGTATTTTTGATAGAGACAGAGTTTCACCATGTTGGCTAGACTGGTCTCGATCTCCTGACCTCGTTATCTGCCCACCTTGGCCTCCCAAATTGCTGGGATTACAGGTGTGAGACACTGCGCCTAGCTGTGATTCAATTACAACATAAGTTTTGGAAGGGACAGACATTCTAGCCGTAGCAAGGGCCATTCCAGAAGGTTAGTATTTCTACTCTTAAAATCCAGAGAAGGGGGTCGGGTGCGGTGGCTCACGCCTATAATCCCAGCACTTTGGGAGGCTGAGGTGGGTGGATCACGAGGTCAAGAGATTGAGACCATCCTGGCCAATATGGTGAAACCCCATCTCTACTAAAAAAAAATATGAAAATTAGCTTGGCGTGGCAGCACGTGCCTATAGCCCCAGCTACTCGGGAGGTTGAGGCAGGAGAATAGGAGAATCGCTTGAATCCACGAGGTGGAGGTTGCTGTGAGCCGAGATCACGCCACTGCACTCCGTGGTGACACAGTGACACTTTGTCTCAAAAAATAAAATAAATAAAATAAAAAAATCCAGAGAAGGAAATCCTCGACTAGATTGTGGCAGTTCTTCACAATAGCTAAGTAAATTAGATTTTAACATCAATTTTAAGCTTGCTTTTCTTTAGTGACATTAAACAGTCACTCTCTACTCTCTGTGATGTGTCCTTTCATAGATTTGCTGACCCTAAAGAATTTGATTGACTGGGCAGAGGGAGACCTGCTTGGATTTCTGTTTGTTTTCTGTTGTGAAGCCTTCCACAGTTTTCCATCCTCAGGATTACCCTGGACAGTAAAACCTTTCTTGGCTAGGCCTGAAACCCTTGCAGCCCATTTCTGCTTCCTGCATTAAGAGTGTATGTGTCGATTTCTCCAGCCTGTCAAAATTTTAAAACCTTTTTTTTCTTAATTCTTCAGAGATTACCTTATGTATTCCAAATTGTGATATCACAAATGAAATGTTCCCTGGTCTTTTATCTGAATCATTGTTAGACCCGACCCTAATCATTCTTTTTTTTTTTTTTTTGTGACAGGGTCTTGTTCTGTTGTCCATGCTGGAGTGCAGTGGCACAATCACAGCTCATTGGAGCCTCAATCTTTCTGGCTCAATCGATCCTCCCACCTCAACCTACTAGTAGCTGGTATTACAGGTGCATGCCACCATGCCTGGCAGATTTTTGTGTTTTTTTTTGAGAAACAGGGTTTTACTATGTTGCCCAGGCTGGTCTTGAACTCCTGGTCTCAAGCCATCTACCTGCCTTGGCCTCCACAGTGCTGGGGTTAGAGGGGTGAGCCACCACACCTGGTCCTTTCAATTTCCATTATGCTTTAAAGTTACATCATGTTTATCTTCACAGTTTCCCCATTCTTGCTACCCCTTCTTTCCACTGGTATTTTCGCAGCGAATGCAGCTGATGAAGGGGACACGGTGGGAGGGAGCATTCAAATAAGCATTTGGTTGCTAGGGAACCTGGTTTACTCAGTGATTGTGACTTCCCAAAGTTATCTAGAAATTACAGCAGAGCTGCTTGGAATCTCTGTATGTTTCTCTTTAGATTGGTGCACCTCCAGCTTTTGAGCTGACTGAAGCTCCTAAAGTTACTCAGCCTCTTTCCCTGGGGGCTGTTAGACTTGCTGTTTCCAGGGACTGAAGTGACAAAAAATTTATTCTCATCAAAATGAGAAGGTCAGTGTAAGAGTGAAGTTGGTGAATTCCTGGCTTATCTTCTGATCTGTAGGGATATGGGTGCCTCTCCAAGTCCCAGCAGGAGAGTTTTTATAGCGATACTAAAACCCTCTGTATCTTCCTTCTATTTTCATGATATTTGAGTGTCTTCCAAGTTTCCTTTTGGTTGAAATGTCAAGAAAAATACTTTGTCTTAGTATAATCTCAAATGAGAATTTTATGATCTTTATGTGAAAATCTCTTACATGTGTTTTTATTTTTCACTTTTTGGGGGATAATTACATCTCAAATTAACCAAGTTAAAAATGAACTCAGTAGAATCAAATAAACTCCTGTGATTAGCAAGGAAATAAAATGAGTATATCTAGAAATGAGATGCACGAGAGATTCATCTTGGTTTTCTACTACTTGGTTAAATTATATAACAACGATGCTGGGGACTCTTTGGATCTTAATGTTGTCAGTCACAAAGGAGGGATTAGACTGAGGGTGAGGGAGTAATACCCTTTTAAGAGTAGGAAAAAAACACTGATATTAATGATCAAGTGTTGTTCTTTGGAAAGTAAAATTTGTATTAGAGTTTGTGGTAATTAAGTAGCATAGAGGATCAGAACTGGGAGGGGAAGGAATTAAGCTGGGTTAACACTGTGGGTCTTTTCTATGCAGCCTGAAGACAACCTTGTAATTTACAGCGGTGCATTCAGAAAGTCTTTTCCTGATTGCTCCTTTAAAGGGCTATTCAGGAAGGACTGGAGCCTTACTGTGTCTGTTACATTGTGCTTTAATGGCCCAGCTGCATGTGTATCTAAGAGTAAGGGAAATTTATGGAGGCCATGGTCTAAATTTGGATGAGTTTGTCAGAGTAAGTGTGTTTTTTTCCTACTTTCCACGCTGCCTTCTACTCTGATTTTTCTTTTTATTTTTTGAAACACGATCTTGCCCTGTTGCCCAAGCTAGAGTATAGTGGCATGATCACGGCTCACGGCAGCCTCGACTTCTGGGCTCAAGTGATTCTCTTGCCTTGGCCTCCCAGAATGATGGGATTACAGGTGTGAGCCATCATGCTAGGCCCTGATTTTTTCTCTTTCTTTTTCTAGAGTCTGAGTCTTACTCTGTCGCCCAAACTAGAATACAGTGGCTCCATCATAATAGCTTACTGCAGCCTCAAAGTCCTAGACTAAAATGATCCTTCCCCCACCTCGTTTAGCCTCTCCAGTAGCTGGAATGGTGGGTGTACATCACCAGGCTTGGCTAATTTTTAAAAAAATTACTTTAGAAACAGGGTCTCACTATGTTGCCCAGGCTGGTCTTGAACTCCTGGCCTCAAACCATCTTCCCACTTTAGCATTCCAAGTTGCTGGGACTATAGGCATGAGCCACTGCGCTCCACACCTCCCCCAACCCCAGTTTTTCTGTGGAATTGAGTCTTTAATATGGAACTAACTGTAACATTTTACATGTCTAAAATGGGAAAAAATTAAATAGGTAACTAAATGGTAGTTACCGTAATTGAATAAATATACAGCTACATTTGTCTGGTTACATGTAATGTGAGAAACTCAGAAAATCTCTCAGGTAAGATTCTCTTTCTAAGCTAAATGAAACTTTCCTCACGGGTCACATCCTGACTTCTGCCACATCCACTTAGTGCTGCGTGTACATCTGTTAAACAAATGAGTGCTCATGAGTCCAGAAATCCACAAACACCATTTCCCCCCAAAGCAAAGAAAATACATCATATTGGATTATTTTGTCTCTTACCTGCTTGCCTTTGAAGCATCATGACTTTTGTTGGGGAGCGGTGAGGGAAGAGTGGACAGGAGCATTTGAGGAAAGGTACTAGGTCTCTAGCAAATTATTCGTGGCTGTTTGGATGCTAGATGAACAATATATCTGAATACTATTTATCCTTTTAAAAAATGAAGTGTAAAGAACTCTAAAATAAAAAGTTATATATCTTGGTTGAGCTGATAAACAGGAACCAGTTTGAAAAGGTCCCGTGGTCTGGTTTCTGCACAGCATGGCCATATAAACTTCATTGCAGATGGGCTAATGGCTGTCAGGTGAGGAAAGAAGCCCCAACATTCCGTATCAGGGTTTTAGAAACCATCACGTGGGCCACAGACAGTCTTTCTCATTTCACTTTTCATTAACCTGGCCTCTATTTTTGTTACCTGAGATGATATAAGACATAAGACAGAGCAGTTGGAGAATCAATAACTCAATAATACTGAGATTAGGCCGCTAGGAATGAGAAAAGCGTCCTAAATAGAAATTGCAGCAATTCAGTATTTCCTTGCTGAGTAGGTAGATGACTCAATACACTTGGTAAAACATTAAAATTGCTCTATTAAAACTGGAATGTGTGTGTTAATATTGTTACATCACAGTGGGGAATGGTTTATTTTTGTTGAGGGTGGTTTATTTGCAAATCAAACATAAACCCTGAATGGAAACATTACTTTTCATTAAATAGACGGCCAGCTGAATGAACAGTGAAGGTGAGGGAATTTATTCTGCTGCAGCAGCCCAGGGCTTGGAGGGTTTGTGCTTGCAGGAAAATCCTACCCCCAAAGAAACCTTCCTATCCTGTCCCATCAGTTAGAAATCACTGCTCTACTAGGCTTTTCATTGCCTCCAGTTTTTTTTTTTTTTTTTTCCAATTACTTTGAATTCAGATCAAGAAAGGTTATTATTTGGGTCATATGTTAGGGCCTGGAGCTTTGTTTGCTAAATTGAGCTATAAGTTAAAATGTTTACCATCAAGGAGGGATTTTTATCTGTGTTGAGTCTTTGTGAGGAGTGAGGGATCTCTGATAAGCTGCTAAGGAGAGAGAAAGTGAAGGCAAGTCCCCTGAAGGCTTTATCACCCCTTGGGGATAGTCTGACCTTTGAAGAGGCAGTTGTGAGACTGGTCAGGTTTCACCGCCTTTTCTCCTGCATCCCAATCTGATGAAGTCTCATGCATAACAAAAATGGCACATTAGAGTCCTTTTATTTAATTCTCACAATGCTTCTCCTCCCCCCGCCAAGTAGCAACATTTTAGAACAAAGTCTGTGCCTTAATCACATGGCCATTCTCACAGTGACCTAATGGGTTTGGATGTCAGCATTCCTTCTATAAAAAACTACTGAGCTATTTCAGCTGAGAAGGTGAAATGCAGGTAGTTTCCAACACTTCCATTTCCTATTCAGCACTTTTTTCTTCATTCTTTCTCAATTTTCAAAGAAAGCTTCCTTTGGTATGTTTTCTAGTGCTGGGACGACCTGGGCCAGCAGTTGCCAGACGAGGGTGGGATTTTACTGTAATTTCTTCTTGGTCTAGATAAGTCACAGCTGAGAGGCCCAGGAAATCTGCTGTTTGTATTTTTCAGTGAGCACATCCTTCTTATGTTGTCATTGACTTTAATATTTGCTTTTTGTAGAAAGAAATCACCTTACAATTTGAGGAGGAAGTAAGTGAAATGAGGTACTAATGGAGTGTTTGTGGGGTGCGGTGGATATTCAGTGCAGGCCCCTTTTCTGGTCCTACTGGAATGAAGGGATTCATAATGGATCTTGGAAAATTAGAACAGAAAGAATAAGAAGAAAGAACGTGATCTTGACCAAAATAATATAACCGTGTTTGTTATGACCAGTAGCTCCTTCTAGAACTCCAGTGAACTTACAGAGTGAGGTCTTTGGTCTGTATGTCCTACCCTGCCTTTGTAGCTCATCTGCTACCAGCACACCACCTGATTCAGTGTGAACCTGGACAGATACACACCCAATAGAATTAAATGTTATGGTGACTCCAGGGGCTCTGGGCATTCACTGTTTAAATTCCCTTGTCTGTGAATTACTGAGTAGTAGTTCACTGTTCTAGGCTATGCCTTCAGTTGGCTTTGCTCTCGTTTATGCCCTTCTCTAGCAGCACTGCAGAGTAGCTCCCAACAGGAGAGAATAAAAACATTTATATAAATTTGTATAATGGCAGGCAAAGACATACAGCAGAATAGGGATTCATGTATGAAAAACTGTGGAACTTATGAGAAATAAAAGTGATATATTAGACATGCTCTGTGGAGAGGCAAGTCCAGGGACAGTAGGAAATGTATTTTTTCAATATGAATTGAAATAAAGTGTCTGATCTTAAATTTTAAAATATAGCTAATAAATATACTGCAAGGTTCTTCTTATTTAAGAACTTATTGTTCTGGTCAAAGTAAAAAAGAACTATGTTAGATAAAAGACCTGTGAATAGCTTGTGCATCAAGGAATTATAGCTTCGGAAGCAATGTCCTGATAATTATATATGTGTCTTGATAGGTGAAGATGTTTCAGGAAGTTTGAATTTATCTTGACAGAGCTATGCTGAGATAAAGGATGATTTTTCTGGTGGATATCTTGGATTTTATACTTTTGTCCTAACCCTTGAAGTTGTTGAATGATTTTGACCAAATTTGCAATAGCACAATAAATATTTTAGATTCAGTCTCGATTTAGTGTGCAAAACGAGAGCCAGTTTGTTTCCAGGTGGACATATTTCTGTAAGTTGAAATAAATTACAATGAATTTTTACGCAGATGAAGCTTGCTAATGGCATATGATGGTATTAAATAAGAGATTATAGTCAGTTTTCAGATTTTCTTCTAATATATATATTCTTTGGATTAATTTTATTTGATGTAGTGAAGATTAATTTGCCAAATATATGTGTGTGTGTGTATATATATGTATATAATTTTTTTTTTTTTGAGACAAAGTTTCGCTTTTGTCTCCCAGGCTGGGGTGCAGTGGCGTGATGTTGGCTTACTGCAACGTCTGCCTCCCAGATTTAAGTGATTCTCCTGCCTCAGCCTCCCAAGTAGCTGGGATTACAGGCGCCTGCCACCACACTAGGTTATTATTTTTTTTTTTTTTTGTATTTTTAGTAGAGTTGGGGTTTTGCCATGTTGGGCAGGCTGGTCTCGAACTCCTGATGTCAGGTGATATGCCCGCCTTGGCCTCCCAAAGTGCTGGGATGGCAGGTGTGAGCCACTGTGCCTAGCCTCAAAAATATTTTTTTCCTCCAAATCTCTGCATCATCTAGAGTTGCTTCTCTCAGACAATTCTGCAATCCTGCAGAGATAATGTAAATGAAATAGTTCCAATTTGGAGACTGGAACTATTACTTACTGATTCTCTGTATTTTGCTGCTGTTTTCTGTTTAAACATGAATATATGTGGTTTATGGGAAAGTTTGTGATCAAACACAAGAGTCTGTGAGGTCCCATCTAGTTGTCAGGTTTTGACTTTTCAGCAGGCTTGAAAAGCCTACTGGCTTCTCTAGGTTCTAGAGGGCTCTTCTCCAAGTCCATTGGGGGATATTATTCCCTTATTAATGATTGCAAAATAATTCAGAATATTTATTCGTTCTTTGTAGTAGAATGTAGCATGCTGGGCAACTTTTCATACTATCAAGTTAGAGCATGGAGAGTTCAATGCTATCTTTTCCTTAAGCCAGCATAATGAAAAATTATTGGTTATGGTCATTTCTTTTTTCTTTTCTTTTTTTATTTTTTTTGGTAGAGACAGAGTCTCCTCTGTGGCCTGGGCTGGAGTACAGTGGCGTGATCTCGGCTATCTGCAACCTCTGCCTCCCGGGTTCAAGCAATTCTCTTGCTTCAGCCTCCCAAGTAGCTGGGACTACAGGTGCATGCCGCCACGCCCGGCTAATTTATTTTGTATTTTAGTAGAGACAGGGTTTCACCATGTTTCCCAGGATGGTGTTGAACTCCTGAGCTCTGGCAATCTGCCTGCCTTGGCCTCCCAAAGTGCTAGGATTACAGGTGGTTATGGGTATTTCTTAAGAGGTCATATATAAGAGCTTCTGTATGTTCTGTCGTAAGCTTGAATTTGTCTTCAGTCCACCAAGTTTGTCTCAGAGGGATCCGGACATGGATGTGAGATACAAAGCTTATTTAATGCTCTCCTGGTGCTAGTATGGTTGGGCTACCTAAAATTATGCAGAGATGAATGTATATTTAGACATTATTTGATAATGGCTGTTTATTGTCTAATAAAATCTTGAGAAACTGGGATGAAAGGCTTTACAATCTACTTCTGTCTCCCTTTATTGCAGAAGTCCAGACGGCTTTTTAATGTGATGGATTCTGTGGCAAGGATTACGTTGTTAGGGGGAGTTATATTTCTGTAATTTTAGATTAGTTATTTTAGTTCCCTAACCCCCATTTAAAAATATTCCTGTCAGATAAAACAAAGATTTTCTTAGGAAACAATGAAGCCAGGTTTAATTTCTACTTAGTAAGAAGACCGCATTACCACCCCACTGTTAAGGTGCAGGTATTTTTAGTAGGTCAAGGATGGGTTTTCTAGTGTAAGGAATGTGTTTGAAGGTATAGATTACAGACTCAGGGTGATGTGAATCCGTTTCCATGCTTGGGAATGTCCTCCCAGGGGGTGGACATCCCTTGGAGGAAGCCTCAGGTAGGATAAGCAATGCCTAAGTACTTATTTTCTTGTTTCTTAAAGAAACACAGTAATAAAGATACAAATCGTATATGGATCAAACGGATGAAACCAGAAGAGTGATAATGTCCAGAAATATATTCTCTAAGGTTCTGCCTGGTTATATTAAAAGTAGTTTGCAAATCTGGCCCTGAGTTTTCCTGTAACCACAGGAAAGGAAGAAACACTATGAGTTACAAGATTCTGTTATAGCCTGGGCAACAGAGGGAGACCCCATCTCTACAAAAAAGAAAAGAAATAGTTGGGCATGGTGACACACATCTGTCATCCTAGCTACTGGGGAGACTAAGGCCAGAGGTTTGCTTGAGCCTAGGAGTTCAAGGTTGTAGTGAACTATGATTGTGCCACCACACTCTAGCCTGGGCCAGAGAGCAAGACCCTGCCTCAAAAACAAAAACAAAAACAAAAAAATTCAGCTATAAGAGAAGAAAAATATATATAATTGCTTTGGACAAGCGCAGCTGTTCCTACAACTCAGAGAGAGATTTCTCCTTGTGAAGGGACATTGAGAGTTGATAGTTTAACTTTGCTTGGGAAAAGCAAGATGTCTTCCCTAGCCTTTCTAGAAATAATTCTGTTGATGACAGCAGGCACGGAGCAATGCAAGACACCATGTTTTACACATATGGAAGAATTAACACTCAGAATATACGCATCCCAAGATTCCTCAGAGCAAGTGAAAGAAACCTAATCTGCGTTTTTCTTCCTGATATCTCTTTGGTGGACACCTGTTGCTGGGGTAATCTTGCAGTGTCTACCACGAAGTTTCTTAATTTCTTCAAGGGAAGGAGTGACTGGGACTTCATGCATGCTGATATGTTGTATGTATATACATGTATGACAAAATAGATGTGGGAGAAATTCTTAAAATGCTAATATTTGTCCTCAAATCTAAAGGTGAAGCTCATCCTCACATCCCCATAAAAATTATGTAGAATATTTGTTCTAAAATTTATTTGAACAAAATTTCAGAGTATTAAGGATGACCAAAATAAGGGAGTGAACCGTAGATGTCCTGTATTAACATATTGATGCTTGAGTTGATTTTTTTAAGGTTCATTAACATATTTAAAATCTGTAAAATATTTCTTTCTCGTTTTGACCAGCAATAGAGGTTGGCAGTAAGTCTCGGAAGTAATTCTGGTCAGACCTGACTGGACCAGAAAAGTATGTTTCTGAAAAACACCCAGGAACCGGAGGCATTGAGTCCGTGGACATGTTGGCTGGCTCTCTCACTGTGGGGACTCTTGGAGCGGGATATAGGAAATGAAATGACAGGACGTGTCACCTTTGCCCTTACTTCTAGAGGCTTGCGAAGAAGTATCTCTACCATGAAAATATGGTCCATGTGTGTGGTGGGGTTATCTTCAGGCCTCTTTTCCCATTTATGCTTTGCTGGGAAGTCAAAAGGAAAAGGAGGAAGGAGATTCTCAGAGTCAGAGAGGAGGAGCAAGGAAAGGTCACTCTGCCTTAAATTTGCCAGTTTTCCTGAAAATGATTTTTCTTGTATACATATTGCAGTTGCTTCCTCCTTCATCTCAGGTAAACCTGTTGTAAACCATTGTGTACCTTCTTGTGTGATTTAAGATAACATATTTATGTGTACATGGAGAGCTTTTCCAATAGAAGGTGTGACTTGAGAACTGCAGAGGGTATCTTCCCTGAGCCTAACACTGGACCAGAATTAATAGTTGCTCAATAAGTACATATTGAATTAATTAATTTAATTTTTTTTTCTTTTTAGAGAGGATCTCTGTTGCTCAGGCTGGAGTGCAGGGGTACAACCATGGCTCACTGCAGCCTCGACTCCCAGACTCAAGCGATCCTCCCACTTCAGCCTCCCAAGTAGCTGGGACCACAGGCATGCCACCACACCTGTCTAACTTTTTAATTTTTGGTTGAGACAAGGTCTTGCTATGTTGCCCAGGCTGGTCTCGAACTCCTGGGCTCAAACATTTCTACTGCCTCGGCATTTGAAAGTGCTGAGATAATACATGTGAGCCTCTACCCTATGCTTGGCCCGAATTTGATTTTAGACCCTTGGGGAACCCATCTTTGGAACCCATCTTTGGGCTGTTTGTCCAAGAGAGGGCAGACATTATTCAGCAGAATCCTCACTGAGCATTGGTCTTGTGAGAATTACTGTGTCTATGTACACCAAAGCTTGACTATGTAAACCTGAACTAAGTGTCAGAGCCCTTCTGTTAGAAAGAAAGACACTGTATTAGAAAGACAAAATCAGACAGCCTAACCAAACTATGGACTGGTCAATGTTCAGATTCCATGGTCTATTTTTATTTTCTTAGACATAGTTTTATTTAGCGTCCTAGACTGACTTGTTTTTTTGTTGGTACTGTTCCTGTGTTAAAATCTTAGAAAACTATTCATTAAGTTTTGTGAATTAGGAGCTAAAACTGATGGGTCTCATGACTGGTTTATTGGTTCTTTTGGTCACGTTTAGATCATTTATGTAATCTTCTTCTTTGTGTGGAGGGAAAGCGAGCCACCTTTGCTTTCATGATTTTGTTTTTCAACCTTTGAAATAATTTGTTAGGTCAGAGGTACGTGTGTTGAAGGTCCATACTTAATAAACAATACGTTGGTTGTTAGATTGGCCACATTTGTGGTTTTGGGCTGCTATCTTCTTGGAACTTTCATTTTAAAAATGGTGAGACATACCTTCCTTTGGTCCTTCCTGACCCTCACTCAGACATGGCATTCTTCCAGGCACTGGAGCGTGGCCGTTGAGTAAAGTTGTGAGTTGTTGCATTGGAGATGGGCATGGGTAGCCCAAGTTTATGTGTTTAAAGAACACTAACCAGGAAGCCAGGAGACAGGGATCTCTCCTGTTGGCTTTGGTACTAATTAGGAGTGTGATGTTAAAAAGTCACTTAGCCTCTTTGGACGTCTCTTTCTTTTGACTCATTATTAGGTAAGGGTCTAGACTAGTTTTCAAACTTTAGTGCACATCAGAATCACCTAGGAAGGTTATTGAAACAACAGTTCCTGGGCTTTACTGACAGGTAATCTGTTCAGTAGGTCTGGGATGGAGCCCTGAAATTTGCTTATTTTGTACATTCTGTTCTGATGGAGGTGGTCTGTGAGCCACATTGTCAAAAACACAAGGCCCACTGGGTCAGTGCTTTCCTAACTGTGGGAAGTGACCCATTAACGAGTCATGAAATCAATTTAGTAGATTTTGAGAAGTCTCAAAAAAATGAAACAGAAGAGAAGGGAAATTATCAGAAGCATCATGGAATCGAAGCTCAATAAAGTTAGAAAGCCATCTCCTATATTTTTAGGTATTCATTAAAGCAACACCTTATTTCCAAGTATGCATCTTCAAAAGTCTTTTAGGCCTACTTATGGCATATTGACTTGAATGTGCAAATCAAAGATTTTGAATTCATCTTTCTCCTGGAGCGGGTTTTAATATTGACAATGTCCCCTGAACTGCCACAGGATAGAATGTTGATCCCATCATTGCAAAAGAATCTTTTTCTTAGGATCAGAACATAGAGTAGGAAGATCCTTTCTATGTCTTCTCCTCAGGAGTATAATCGGGAGCCCTGCTCCCTTCCACTTAGTGAAAACACTTTGGATAACATGTAAGTAACAGTCCTAGGCAAGAAAGATTGCCAGAGATAAACCAATCCACATCTTCTTAGGAACAAAACCATCTTCCTAAACAGATGATTTATTGAAAGGTGATCTAGATGGTCACCCCTTGCAAACTGAATATCTCTTTCTTTGCTAATATTTGCGTCGTAAGTTTTTTTTTTAATGAATGCTCTCTAAAGCTATTTTACTGTAAGCTTCTAAATAAGATCTTTACTCATTCAGTAATTTGTTCCTTGAAGGAATCATGTATTTTAATATTTTGTTTCCATTGTTGCAGTGGATGATTCCAACCTAAGAGAATGACAATGGGAAAATAATGAAGTTTGATGAAAATTAATCGAAATGTTAGATTAGAAGGCAGTTGGCAGAAATCATTAATTTAATTATTGTATATGTGCCTATGTGTGTCTAAGTGGGAAATGCTGTCTTCCAAGTAGCTTTGGTGATTTTTGTACTAATTCCAAATATTTTGCCATTGGTTAAAAAAAAAAAATGCAGCTGGGCGCTGTAGCTCATGCCTATAATCCCAGCACTTTGGGAGGCCGACGTGGGTGGATCATGAGGTCAGGAGTTCGAGACCAGCCTGGCCAAAATGGTGAAACCCCATTTCTACTAAAAATACAAAAAAAATTAGCCAAGTGTGGTGGCGTGGGCCTGTAATCCCAGCTACTCGGGAGGCTGAGGCAGGAGAATTGCTTGAACCCAGTAGGCAGAGGTTGTGGTGAGCAGAGATTGCACCATTGCCCTCCAGCCTGGGCGACGGGGAGACTGTCATAAAAAAAAGCAAGACTATTCAGCACTTTTGAATATAAATTACTTTTGGAACTCTTCAATTTCCCTTCAGAGTCAGGTAATGATCCTCATGAGAAAACTGGTTTCATTGCTTAAGGGCTACACCTCATTTTTATGAAAAGCAGTGTTACTCAACGCGATCACCTACCTTATCTGGTGGGCTTGTCTTTGAATATCTGTTGTTGCTTCCCAGAATGAGATCTATCTTCAAATAATGATGATCGTCCCTGACCCATCGGAATGGGACACAAGTGTTTCAATCATTGAGCAATTTTTTTCATCGTATTACTGGAAGAAGTGCTAGTTCCTAAAGCTGACCACTCTTAGACATAAGATTCCTGGCACATTTGTTTTAAAACAAAAATTGGTCACACTTACTTGATGATTTTGTTGGAAAAGCTGCCAGTGAAGGATCTGAGAAACAGGAGATTGGAATTAGGCCAGTTTAGTGACAAGGGCCTGAATGGGTGTTGTCTATGATTCCTCCAAGGAAGGAATGATTGAACAAGTGAAAATCTGTTGGGGGGTGTGCGTGTGTGTGTGTGTGTGTGTGTGAATTCCAGGTGATTTATACTCTCCTGTTTTCCGCTCAGTCAAAAGAGTAGTGCTTGACACTAAGAGGAAAGGGTGGCTGTAGGCAAAGCAGGACGTGCGGCAGGCTCGGAGGAGGATTACTGTCAGAGCCCTTTTCAGTGAGAAGAAAAGCTGCATAGAAAGAAAATGGCCTTTGCTAGCATAAGGAAAAATGGTCAAAATTTAGAGCTGCTTCCATAGCGACAATGCTATTTTTTAAGTACAGTTAGATCGAAAGTACACCCCTCCCCCAAAGACATCCATGTGTCAAGATAGCTCTCAGAGCGGTTACAGAATGCTTGTGAAGGCTTTTCATCTTTTTTTCTGAGGCCAGCTTGTTTATTTTACACTACAATGAAGTAAAAATATCTGCAAATTATAGACCTCAATAATTTAGACTTTAGGGTTGGTATCTTGTTTAACACAGTTTAAGCAGGGATTTCAAATTCGAGGTTTTTAACACTTATCACAGGAAGTCTTGGTGTTTATGTGTAATCTAACTTTGCATCTTTAAATGCAAAATATAGAACTAACAAGTAAAAGAAGAACTTCAGTTATCCACATGATACCTTGAAGTGTCAGATATTTCGTCTGAATCAGGCAGTTTCAAACATCAAAATGCCAGATTCTTCTTCTCCCTCTGTCTCTAGTCACTGAGCTTGCCACCTCCCACCTTGGAAAGGTGAAAGCAAATGTTATCTTATGCGGTATCTGGTGGAGAAACCACCAGCGGGGTTTGCAGGAGAAGGCATAATCAATGTGTTGGGATAAGGCCGGGTCTGACAGGAGAGTATCGCTGCATGAATGTGTCGGGGTGGCAGAGCTCTTTGCTGACTTCCCTCTCCTCTCAGTGTCTTTGGTTCAGGAGTTGGTTACGATGGTGATGGTAGCCTCTCAGTGGGCATTCCCAGCCTTCCCTAACCACCCAGACCCTATGCTTAGCCAAATAAGTGAGTGACTGGTTTGAAGTACTTACACTTTCCTAAAGAGAAGGTGGCCTTCTGGAAACTTTTGCTCATAGATCCTGTCTCCTTTGTGGCCTGTTGTCAATGAAAACTTTGGTCCACCACTGTCATGAATCAGAGGAAAGAGCCTCCAGTAGAGTTATCATAACTTGTCTTTTCTTTTTTTTTGAGACAGGGTCTCACTGTGTCTCCCAGGGCTGGAGTGCAGTGCTGCCATCATGGCTTACTGCAGCCTTGGCCTCCTGGGCTCAGGTGATTCCTCCACCACAGCCTCCCAAGTAGCTGAGACTACAGGCATATGCCACCATGCCAGGCTAACTTTTTTTTTTTTATTTTTGAGACAGAGTCTTGCTCTGTTGCCAGGCTGGAGTACACTGGCGCAATCTCGGCTCACTGCAATCTCCACCTCCTGGGTTCAAGCAATTCTCCTGCCTCAGCCTCCCGAGTAGCTGGGACTACAGGCACACACCACCACGCCCAGCTAATTTTTTTTTGTATTTTTTAGTAGAGACCGGGTTTCACCATGTTGGCCAGGATGGTCTCGATCTCTTGACCTCATGATCCGCTCGCCTCGGCCTCCCAAAGTGCTGGGATTACAGGCATGAGCCACCATGCCTGGCCATTTTTATGGGTGTTTCTTGTAAAGACAGGCTTTCACCATGTTGCTCAGTCTGATCTCAAACTCCTGGGCTCGATCAGTCTACCTGCCTGGCCTCTCAAAGTGCTGTGATTACAGGCGTGAGCCGCTGTGCCCAGCCACGTTATAACGTCTCTTCCGCTCTTTGGAACTGCTGGAATTAGCTATCCAAGTTGACTTACGTTTTGCTCATTTGGGTTTGTAAAATGGCTCTCACGCTACTCTTCAGAATTTGTGATCAAGAAATAATTGGATTTACAGAATGCCTTTCTTTCGTGGATTCCTTAAGTTTGACACAGATATTTCTCATTTAATGTCAAGTTCCTCAGGCACTGCAGAAGGCTTGGTGGTGACACCCGTTTCCTGAGGCTCAGTGAAGAGGTCTGAGGCTCTCCTGGTCACGCAGCAGGTCTGCAGGGAGACTGATGTTGAATTTAGTAGCTCATGCCAATTCCTTTTTCGCATTCTATTACTGTTGGTTTGGCTGTCACAGTGGCAGAATGATTTTATAAGAATGACCATATGTTTTGTTATAAAATTACAGCTTCTTTTAACAAACCTGAATTGTGTGTATATGTGTCTGTGTGTTTTTAGGCCATGTTTTCTTTACATGAGTAACTAGACCCCAGAGGCTTTACGTAATACATCCAAGGGGTCTTTCTGTTGTTTGCTGCTGTTGAAAAGGTGAATTAGTTTTATGATGAAGGAGGCTGAATGGGTTGTCAGACAGCCCCGGATCTGCAGAAAGCCCAGCACATGCATTCATGGTGGTGTGATCTTGGTGTATTTACTTCCTCTTTCCAAGCCTCCGATTCCTCCTCTGTAACATTTGGATAGCAATGTCTTGCTCACTGGCTTTTCTTTGTTTGAGATGGAGTATCGCTGTATCGCCCAGACAGGAGTGCAACCTCTGCCTCCCGGGTTCAAGAGATTCTCCTGCCTTAGGCTCCCGAGTTGCTGGGATTACAGGCGTGCACCACTCGCTGGCCTAATTTTTGTTTTTTGCTTGTTTTGTTGGTAGAGACGGGGTTTCACCATGTTGGTCAGGCTGGTCTCACTATGTTGGTCAAGCTAATCTCTAACTCCTAACCTCGCGATCTGCCCGCCTCGGCCTCCCAAAGTGCAGGGATTACAGGCGAAGATAAAATGAGAAGACATGTAAAACGATATCCTGTGCATAGTAAATTTTCACTAAGTGGTGGCAGTCAAAAGTTTTTATACTCTATTAACTTAGTTTCTTGGGTTCGTTTTTGTGGGGAAGATAACCCATTACCAGTTTACCATGCAGGGAGTATTGAATCCCTTCTGGAGTCCTAAGAAGTTAGAGCAATAAAAGGTCTTATTCATTCACTCTACAAATACTTATTGAACACCTGCTACATACCAGGCACTTGAGGTTTCACTGAATGAGCAACACAAATCTCAGTCCTCAAGGAGCATATACTCTAGAGCTGGGGGAAATGGACAATAAAAGCAACATACACAGTCATGTCAGTTACGCTGTTTGTTTGAAAGTGTTAAGTACTAGGGGAAAAACAAACACAAAAAGCAGCTTAATGGACATACAATTTTAAATGAATCTAATTGGGAGGGTAACATTTATTCAAAGCTTTGAAGGTGCTGGAGTTAGCCATGCAGCTGTTTGAGGGAAGAACCTTCCAGGCCAGGGAACAGCCAGTGCAAAAAGAGGCAGTGGGCATCGAGGCCAGTGTGGCTGGAGGGATGAGCAAAGGGGAGAACAGGAGGCAAGGGCACAGGGCCAGACTGTGTGAGGCCATTGAGGGCTTTGGTTTTTACTCAGAGGGAAGGTGAAGGGTTTCTAGCAGAGAAATGACATGATCTGCCTTAGTTTTAATAGGATCACTGGCTGTGACTCAGAGTAAGCAGATGGAGGGCGTAGATGGCAGAGGACACCATTAATTCCTTCATGAGTTACAATGGAGTCTGGAGCCGGAGTTCAAATCCTGGGTTTGCTGCTGTACCACCATGAGTGTCAGACATCCAAAATGGAAGGAAGTTTTCAGGGAAATCTTGAAATACCTGATCACTCTCTGAGAGCCAGGATTTAAGTTGTGCAAGAAGAAAAAAATACTGGTTCCATTTTTTTAACTAACAATGTATCTTTGGAGTATGAGAGTTGAGGCATTTTTGTAGCCTAAAATTACTTTTTGGGGGGGGTTGTACACATGGCTGTGTTTATAGATAGATACTTCATCTAATAGGTGGGATTTCATTAAGTTGGCTGACATTTTATTAGACTTAAATTCTGTTGGTCTGGTTAGCTATAAAGTTCACTGTCAAGAAGTTATGGGACCAAAATACAAAATACTTAAGTGGTGGTAAAAGTTAGGCCTGTGGTAATAAATCATTTTTACCCAAAGAAAGACATCATTGCTAAGGTGTCTAATTTTAGACTATTAGGAGGAAAAAATAGCATAGTTTGGTAGGCTTGCCTTATTATGAGACCTTTTCATTTTTAACTCCCAGTCTTTCTACTTTACCTCTGTTTTGGAGAAATCCAAAAAATGTTTTATTTGGCCTCAAAATGTACTTTTATCTTCCCTTTTGCTTAACCTGTAGTTATTAAAAAATAAGTTGGTGTCGAAAATAGTCCCCCTGCAACATTAACCCTCCTTCAGTTGTGATTTTCTAAGTATTTTTAACCTCATGAATTTTTTTTTAAATTAGAAGACCTGTGATACGTAACGATTAATCAGTCAGTACTCAGATGCCAAGTTGATTATTTGAGGGAGGGATGATCGTCTCATTTTGGATCGTCTGGATCCTCTTGCTTGCTTTCTGTTACTTTGCTGCTTGCTTCCTTTCTGTGTGACTGGGCTGAAAGAGAGAAAAGAGAGGGATTCATATTTGTCTGTTTTTATCCATTAACTTCACAGTTTCACCATTTTTTTGGTGCATTTTTCTCTTCATTTCTCCCCTGACCCAAGATTACGCTTCTGCTTTAATACATTCTTTTGTTTTGTTTTAGAGACTCAGGGTCTTACTCCGTCACACAGGCTGGAGTGTACTGATGCGATCGTAGCTCACTGTAACCGCCAGCTCCTGAGCTCAAGGGCTTGCCTCAGCCTCTCAAGGCATGCCACCATGCCCAGCTAATTTTTAAATTTTTTGTAGAGATGAGGTCTCACTATGTTGCCCAGCCTGGTCATGGAACTCTTGGTGTTAAGCAATCCTTTTACCTTAGCCTTCCAAAGTGCTGGGCATGAGCCACTATCCTCAGCTTTGAATGTCATCTTGAGGTGTTTGATCTCACTGAAAGTTGGCCATGAAAAACAAAATTCCTTTAGGCTTTAAAACAAAACAACAATATTTGACATATGCCAGCATTAGGAGATTGTTATTATGTTTCCGATAATTTTTTTTTTTTAACCTCCCACCTCAGCCTCCAAAAGTGCTGGGATTACAGGCGTGAGTCACCGTGCCCGGCCTCTGATAATTTTTAACGTAAAATTTCTTCCCATGTTTTTCCACCTCAACTTTACAAGGAAACCAAGAAAGTAAATGTGACAGTTTCTGATAAATATGTACTTGGAGAGGTTGAGGTTTCTGTCTGAACGTCTCCTTTTCTGTTTTTTTTTTAACTACTCAGATGGTGTTACAGTCTTAAAAAACAAATCAGAGTTTATCTCCTCCATGGGTGAGAAATTCAAGATGATGAGTTAGGATGAGTGGGAAATATTGTTTACAGTGGAGCTGTCTGTAGTTTGGGGATGGTTTCTAATTTCAGCGTTGAAGCAGTAATTAGTATAACAATATCTCTGAACTTGAGATGATGATCATTGTCTGTGATGCGTTATAAAGCTCGCTTCCCCATGAGTGCAGGGTCCTCTGGAAGCCTTGTGGACATCTGTTCATATGTAGGCATGTGTGTGCATACTTGGATGAATGCATATAAATGCTGACTGTATATACAAGACTAACCTTGCTGAGAGGTATCAACTGAATATGTGCGGAGCATTCTTGGAAGAAGTCCAATGGGATGGCTTTGGCTGATGGACAGGAATTCAGTGGGTCAAGATGGCTAGAGAAGGAGTATCAGGCAGAAGAAAGAATAAGCAGTATGGCAGCAGTAGGGCCGTGTGGGTGTTCCCGTTGCCAGTCCTATCCTCCCCTGCTCATTTCCCTTTTGAAATTCAGCTCCAATATCACCTTGTCCTGGGTGTGTTCCTGAGGAAGGCTTTGTTTGAAATGCATGCAGATATTGGAATCAAACACTTGCCTTCCTCCTGGGTAAGTAGGTTAGTAATAAGTGAAATATGTATAACACTATAAGCCAGGCACCATTCTTAGTACCTTGCATAGGTCTAGTCATTTAATCATAACAACATCCCTAACGAGGTAGGAGCTATTATTACTCTCATTTTACAGGTGAGAGAACTGAGGTGTAGAAAGGTAGGTAACTTGCTTCAGCCAACAAAGCTAGAAAGAAGAAGTGCAGAGATACAACACTGGTTCTTTGACTCCAGAAACTATGCTCTTAACCACTACACTAGAAGCTTGGTAGGTGCAGGTTATTTGTGAAGCCTCGTGATAAAATTCTCAGCACACTATTCAGCAAGACGTAGATAATGGAAAGTCTTTGCTCTTGTTAATATTTCCTGTCTCCTAGGTTTGATTGACAGAGCATTGTTGCACTTTGTCACAACTGTTGAATTGTCTATTTCACTTATTAGACTCGAAGCTTCTTGAGGTCAGGAACTCTATGTACAGAACTTGTCCACTAATGGCTCGGTAAATGTTGAATGAGTGAATGAATAAAATGCTTTGTCTGGTGCAGACTGACTTGCTGCAGGGAAAGCAGTCCTGTGGAGTGGTTCGTATGCAAGACGTTAAGGCGTATACTACTAGGTTTGAATCCAGCCCCTACCATCCATTGGCTTTGTGTCTTGTGAAAACTATCCTCCCTTAAGCCACCACTTCCTTGTTTATTTAATGGGGACGATGAGTTGTTATAAAGAGCCGAGGAGACAATGTATGTCAGGGATTTAACAGAATGCCTGGTTTATGATAATAAATAATTACTTTTATTATTGCTGAATAACTGCTGAAAGTCAGGTACTCTGCTACTTGTTGGAGGTACAGAGATAAAGATTCCTCCCTCATTCAGGGACTTCACCAGTCTCATAGAAGAGAAGAATGATTGCCAAGTAAATTATAATCCTGTATAATAACGTACAAAACAGATAACTGTGTGAGGAGAAAAGGTGAAGTCTTTGTGATGGAGGATATATACAAGATGGTTTTGAAAAATGAATAGAAGTACTTAAGGCAGAGCAGGAATGAAGCCTTCAAATACTGGAATTGTGGACTTAACCGAACAGGCAATGGGGAGCCATTGAAATTTTTTGAGTGGGAGAGAGACATCAACAGAATTGTCCTTTAGGAAGATTAATCTGACAAAAATATGTAGGATGAGTTAGTGCAGAGAGAAATGAGGAAATAAATATCACATAGACCTTTAGTGAAACCTCCTACACGGGATAGAAATCCATTCTGCAGCACCCCTTACAGATGGTTATCCAGCTGATGTCTGAACACATCCAGGAAGGGGAAGTTCACTTCCTCTTTAGGCAGTTCCTTCTTTCCTTTCTTCCTTTCTCCGTATTTCAGTTTTTCCCTCCTCTCCAGCCAACCATCCATTCATCCCTCCTTCATCTGTTCTTCTATCCATCCATCTACCCATCCATCCACCCACCCATCTGTCCATCCATCCTTCCACCCATCCACCCATCCATCCATCCATTCATCCATCTATCCTTTATTTAAGAGTTTCCTTAATGCTCGTTGCTAGGGTAGGTGTTGGCAGTATAAAGTTGAATACGATAGTCCTGCCTTTGAGGATCTCACAGTCTAGTGCTCATACTTGGTGTCCATTTTTGAATAATTGTTATTGTTAGAAAGTTTTTTTTCCCTTGGATTGAGTGAAGTCTTCTTTCTTTTAAGCCTCTCTCCTACTTGTCCTACTTTTCCAATTTTCTCTTGTAAAACACACTAAACAATCTCTTGTTTGTGATTGCCTTTATCATTTTTACAAACCATGTCATGGAGCTACCTCATCTTGTCTGTGGAAAATCCATTTTGCTTAAAAGGGCCTTCTAAGGCCGAATTCATAAAACTTAAGGACTTTTGGAGCTGAGTGAGACTTTAGAAGTCATTTACAATTCATATCTCAGCCCTCATCACTTTACAGATAGGAGCTGAGTCACAAATAAGTTGTGACTTGCCTAAGATCACAGAGCTAGTTAATGGCAAAACTAGGACAAGAATTCAGGCTTTCCATTGTCCAGACTTGCAAGACTAGTGCTTTTTCAAACTGTTTATCCTGATAACCCTTCCCAAACATTTTGTAAACTTTCAACATCTCTCAAAAATGTGCAACCAGAAATGAAGTATGGTGTCTCAGATGTGTTCTAACCTTGGTAGAGAGCTGTGATGTGAGTTAATAAAGGCCAACACTAATAGAATGTGCCAGGCTCCATAAGCCTCATTATCTGCATTTTCTCATTCAGCTTCCCAATAGCCCTCACGGGGTGGGTTTAATAGGCTAATACCAAGATAGAGAAACTGAGCCTCAGAGGAGTGAAGTCATTTCCAGTTCACGGACACAGAGCCAGTAAGTGGAAGTGCTGGAAATCAAACTCAGGGCTGTCGACTTCAAAGTCAGTGCACTGATTTCCTCCCACAGAACGACCATTATTTACAATAATCTGACTGTATCAAAGTGAAGATATGTTAGCAGAAGCATAGTATTTATGAGCACGTGTTGCGTTTCTGGTTATCAGAACACCTAGCCCTTTATTCCTTGAATGGCGCAGAGTCAGATGTTCTCCATCCTGCATTTATGAACATCTTAAAAAACTTCAAGTAAGGTCTTTAATTTAATTTCTGTTAAATGTCACACCATTGGCTTTGTCCCATCTAATTAAGAGTGGAATAAAGCTCATGAATGAGGCCTGAATGTTTGGGTGTAACTTCTGGCTCTATCCCGTGCGATTGGGTGATGTAGTGTTCTTAGATGTCAATCAAGATCAGCCATACTGACCTCAGTGTGGATATGAGATTAACTGAGATGGTGTATGTAGGAATTTGCAAACCAGCAAATTGTTGATAATCCTGATGTCTTTTTTTTTCCTTCAGACAAGGTCTTGTTCTGTCACCCAGGACGGAGTGCAGTGGTGTGATCTTGGCCCTGCAGCCTCCACCTCCTTCGCTCAAGCAATCCTCCTGCTTTAGCCTCCAGAGTAGCTGGGACTACAGGCCTGCACCACCACACCTGACTAATTTTTAATTTTTTTGTAGAGATAACGTCTCCCTATGTTACCCAGGTTGATTACAAACTCCTGGGCTCAAGCAATTTTCCCATCTTGGCCTCCCAAAATGTTGGGATTACAGGTATGAGCCACCACACCTAGCCCTGATCCTGAAGTCTTAAAATATGGAGTGTAGCCTGCTTTTCTCATGGTCTCCAGCAGTCTTGCCTCTCTCTGTTGTTACCTTATTTAGGTTTTTCCTGCAGCTAGGAATGCTCCCCTTTACCTTCCTTGGTCACCCCTCAAAATGTTACTTAGCCTGAAAGGGCAAGGTCAGAGGCCAATTTTGAAACACCTTCCCTTACTTGCCTGCCAGAATTAATTTTTCTTGCCAGTACCCATTCACATGGCTTTGTTTACAGCACCGGTATAGCCCTTATCTCAGTCCACCTTGAATTAATATTTGTTATATCCACACTTCCCCCTCTAGCAAGTGAGTTCCTTGAGAACGGAGACCACATAGTTTTTGTCTTTATAAATCCTTCCCTTCAGGGAGGCTATAAAGAGAGTCAAGTAGTGGTTCAATTGGGTCTTCCATGTTGGCCATCCCACCCAGATTTATGCACTCAGCAGCTCTGCCAGTTTCCCTTCTGGCATCATCCCGATCAAGATAAAGATGTTGGAAAGGGCAGGGCCAAGGGTGGAGCCACAGAGAAATGTGGCCCTGTGTTACAAAGCTCTTCTTCCAAGTTATTGCCCAATCGTGAATTGTCTCTGGTGTTGTCGTTATGTAACAGTGAGTCCTCAGAACAGTGTACGATCAGTGCGTCTGTCCATTCCATACCTGCCAGGATTACTGAAGAGGCTCCTAACCGGTGCTCTTCTACTTTCTCCCTCCAATTCATTCCTGCACTCATGTCAGAGCGATCTTTTAAAAAGCCTGTCTGATTACATCATTCCCCTGCTTCAAGCCCTTCGGTAGCATACACCCTTGCTGTCAGAGCAGGAACCCTCAGCGGGACCCAGCCACCTCTCTCTGGGGTGCACTCCACCCTGTTTAAGCCCCACAGGTTGTCTTGCAGTTCTCTGAATGCCTGCATCTTCCTGCCTATGGGGTTTCACTTAGGCTCTTTCTTCTTGAAATGGTCTTCTTCCTATCTTTAGTTTGCTAACTCCTGTCTTGATTCTTGGCTTAAATGTAATTCCTTCAGAGAAATCTTCCCTAATGTCCCTCTCTTGGCATCAGGTACTTTCCCTCTGAACACTGGTAATTATTTGCATAATTATTCCTAACACCTGTCCCTCCCAGTAGATTCCAAGTTCCCTGAGTGCAGGCAGGGACCTTGTCTGTCTAATCAAGGCATACTGGGTGCTTATAGCACAAAGCCTGACACAATGTAGATGCTCATCTGATAATGGCTGAATAAACATAAAGTCTGAATTCATTTCTTCAACCTACATGTATTGAGACCCTCCTGTGTGCAGAGGTTGGGTACTTAGGAGATTCAGATAGGTAGAGGAACCACAGGAAGATGTCTCCTTTGCTAGCACAGCCAATGGAGAGGATCAAGTTTCTAGGTCTGCTCAGGGCTGGGGAAGGTAAGAATGTAATGTTTGAGCTGAATCCAGGTCTTATTTTACCATTTTATTCACCAGTTGTCAGACCAGCACAAATACTGCCAAAATTTTTGACACCCTAAATAGACCAGACTTCCTGGTCACCAAGAACTCCGTCAAAACCAGGATATAAAAGTTAACTTGACGTGATATTCTTCATGAATCCTTGTTAGTGCCCAGTGCTTACAAAAATCTGCTAAAGCTACTTTTTAGCTTTGACAGAAATCTGTCTACTGGTTTAGTTTCCTGGATCCACTCCCATGTTAAAAAAAAAAAATTCTGACATATCTTGGTTTGTTTGTATGAGCTTCCCTTACTGTGTGGAGCCCTAAAGATTTCTCAGAGAGGCTTGGAGGTCAGGATCTGTCCTGGATTGCTTCTTTTTTTTTTTTTTCTCAATGATTTTGCCCTTCACTTCTCACTTGCAGGCCCAGTAAGGCAGTTAGGGGTAGGAAACAAGTGAGCACTAGAGTGGATTCTGGGTCCCTGGAATTCTCTTCAGTTGGGTGGTCTTGGGCAGGTTATTGAACTTTTCCTGGCTTTGATCAGTCTTCTGTCAAATGATGCTGTTGAAATGAATGAAACTGATGTCTCCCTTCAGCTCTGGGCAATAGGAAGCTCCACTGCCTGATCTAGTGACCCTCCAGCTCCAAAATATAGGTTGAAGTAGCTCTGCCTTCAATTTCAGGCATTTACATATTAACTTTTCCATCTTTGCCGTCAGCCTTGTGTGGAAAAATCTGTTTGATTATCTTTCTTCTCCTCCCACCCTCCACCCACTTTCCTGCAGTCATAGCTCATTTTGGGCATGGCCATCCTGATATTCTTACAGGTTTGAACCACTCTTAGGTAACGGCCTTATGTCCACTGGACTCCAGGGCTGGAGCACTCAATGACTTAGCTAAAATAAGATCAGTTTGCTCAATTTTAAATACTAGTTCAGCTGTAGGACCTTGGGCAAAATACTTAAGCCCTCTGAGTCTTGCCTTCCTTGTCTATAAAATGAGGATGATAATAGACCTCACTTCAGCGGGTGTTGTGAGGTATTGGTACCTTCCTGAACACAGTAATTTATGTATGATACATAATCTTTGTAGCCATTTTAAATATTTGTGCCTTTTCCCATTCTTCAACTATTGGAACATTTCCCAGAAGATCCATACTGAATTCTTAAGCTGTCCCACATGGTATATCACTGTGTAGGGGACAGTATAAAACTTTGCAGGTAAACAAATGTGCTGCATGAAAAAAACATTTAAAATCGGGGCATTACTGCAATGAACAGCTGAGAAGAGGAAGAGAATAGGAGGCAGGGAGGGGCCAGAAGAAATAATACTTTTTCTAAATGTTGCAAGAAGTGGTGTACCAGGTAATTTACATTGCGACTAGAGCAGCTTCAGATGGGAGAGAGAAAGAACATGACGAGGGCTGGTCACACTTCATGTTGTATCAGCATTAGCAAAATATACCTATATCCTCCATTAAATGTGACTTGTCCTTAATGATATGAACATCAAGTTGCAGTTGATTATTGACTTAAAGTAATAGTTTGTAGACATTTAAGCAGTCATTT
Organism: Lagothrix lagotricha; assembly: GCA_963574225.1. Lineage (NCBI taxonomy): Eukaryota > Metazoa > Chordata > Mammalia > Primates > Atelidae > Lagothrix > Lagothrix lagotricha. The sequence continues at coordinate 43,593 of CAUYNB010002639.1, read as the reverse complement.
GTGAATTTTCATAGTTTAGATTTACTTTTGTGTCTTTCAGCTAATTATGTTTTTTGGGGGGTCTAGATTGTTTCCATAGGTCTGTGAAAAGCCTGTGGCACATTGGCCTATGTTCGTGCCCCTGGTGAATAAAATGGGCCCAGACAGGGAAAGAAGCTGGGTCTGAGCTGAAACTGGACTGAGATCTTATGGCTTTTCTGATTATCCAAATGCAGGGAGTGATGACATCTCTGCATTGTTATTAAGCATGTGGCAAACAAAAGTATCTTGTCAGGAAAATGGACTCAGGGCATGGGCTGTGGTCACCCTGCCCCCATGCTTACCTTTCTTGTACAATTTTCCCCATCTGAACCTACCCCTGGCCCCACCCCCCTACCCTCAGTCCAGCTTTTTTGTCTCTGACTCCAAACAATACAGAGTCACTCCTTCATTCACCAAGCATCCATTAAGTGCACACCGAGTGCTAAACACTTTGATTACTCAGATGAATTCAACAGTGATTTGGTTCTGGAGGAGGGCATAGTCCATTTCTTTTCTATTTATAGCACCACTTGTAAAGATGGCCTTCAGCACGTTGCTAGCATTGGAAGAATAAATAGATTCTGGGGCCAGCGAGGCCCTGGCATCTTCTTGGGTACCTTACTATTCAGCATGGAGTTTATAATACCCTCCTTACCCCCACATGGGCAACTGGTTGTAGGAAAGGTCCTTGCATGATTTATAAATTATGTCGTTTGCAAATGACATAATTTTTTTCTTAAAAAAAAAAAAGAATCTGTGCAAGTCTCCAATTCTAAAATTCCGTGATTGTATGATTCTAAATTAATTTAGGAAAGCAGGCAGACAGTTTTTGAATGTGTTTCCATGGACACTATGGATGTTGTGTTGAGGTGTCTGCTTAGTCACATTTGGCACCATCTGGCATAAAAGAATTACTGGATTTTGGTGTGAGGGCAACTCAAGGTACTTAGAGGGATCTGTTGTTCTAATATTCAGTTGCAATGTTCCAACAGCTTAGCATAACCACAAGACAACGTTTGGTTTGCCAGGTAATATATAATATACTAAAAATACAAACTTGTTTTAGTTATTATATCTTTTACAAATAATTTTTAGGATAAGTATATTCCATGTGATATACTTTGGGACATACATATACTAAAGAAAAAAATATCCATTGTTTATCTGAAATTCACATTTAACTGGGGACCCTTTCTTTTTTTAAGCTAAACCTGACAACTCTAGGCAGCCTCTGTCTATGATTTGTGATCTTGAGAATGTATAGGTAGAGGTAATAATACTGCTCAAAAGTTTCTATCAGATGGTCAGAAACTTTTCAGCCAATTAACTGTTTGATGTGCCAGTGACTGTCCTCCGCTCTGAGCCCCTTCTCAGGAGGATTGTGATTTCAGACAGCACGGTTTACAACTCATCTTGATTAATGTTTATTTTTTCTGCCACATATTAATAAAATGACAGACATTCTATTAAAATCCTTAAAGTGTCTGTACGTATAATTTGTATCTTCATTAATAATCAGCTACTTACATTTTGAAAAACAGACTTTTAAAATATAATTGGTGAAATCTGAGTTTGTAGTAATGTGTAAGTGCTTTTTCGGCCTTAGCTTTTCTTATTTGATAAGATAGCTCTGTAATTTATATGAGGTTGGGACCTGTTAACTCAAGCACACACCAGCATCTGGCCCCCAAATACCAGATTCTTCTACAGATTTTTCATCTTTGGTTCTCATTAGCTTTGGAATATTTATAACTATACCAATTAATCATTCCTTCTTTTAAGATCTGGTGCCTTTGGTTCCATATGAAATTTAAAGTAGTTTTTTCTAATTCTGTGAAAAAAGTCAATCATAGCTTGATGGGGATGGCACTGAATCTATAAATTACTTGGGACAGTATGGCCATTTTCACAGTATTGATTCTTCCTATCCATGAGCATAGAATGTTTTTCCATTTGTTTGTGTCCTCTCTTATTTCCTTGAGCAGTGGTTTGTAGTTCTCCTTGAAGAGGTCCTTCACGTCCCTTGTAAGTTGTATTTCCAGTCATTTTATTTGCTTTGTAGTAATTGTGAATGGGAGTTCACTCATGATTTGGCTCTCTGTTTGTCTGTTGTTGGTGTATAGGAATGCTTGTGATTTTTGTACATTGATTTCATATGGAACCAAAAAAGAGCCCATATAGCCAAGACAATCCTAAGCAAAAAGAACAAATCTTGAGGTATCATGCCACCTGACTTCAAACTATACTACAAAGCTATAGTAACCAAAACAGCATTGTACTGGTACCAAAACAGATATATAGACCAATGGAACAGAGCAGAGAAATAATGTCACACATCTACAACCATCTGATCTTTGACAAACTTGATAAAAACAAGCAATGGGGAAAGGATTTTCTATTTAATAAATGGTTTTGGGAAAATTGGCTAACCATATGCAGAAAACTGAAACTAGACCTGTTCCTTACACCTTATACAAAAATTATCTCAGGATGGATGAAAGATTTAAATGTAACACCTAAAACCATAAAAACACCAGAAGAAAACTTAGGCAATACGATTTAGGACATAGGCATAGGCAAAGACTTCATGACTAAAACACCAAAAGCAATGGCAACCAAAGCCAGAATTGACAAATGGGATCTAATTAAACTAAAGAGCTTCTGCACAGCAAAATAAACTATCATCAGTGTGAACAGACAACCTACAGAGTGGGAGAAAATTTTTGCAATCTATCCATCTGACAAAAGGCTAATATCCAGCACCTAATGAAACTTAAACAAATTTGCAAGGAAGAAACAAACAACTCCATCAAAAAGTGGGCAAAGGATATGAACAGACACTTCTCAAAAGATGGCATTTATACAGCCAACAAACATATGAAAAAAAGCCCATCATCACTGGTCATTAGAGAAATGCAAATCAAAACTATAATGAGATGCCATCTCATGCCAGTTAGAATGGCAGTCATTAAAAAGTCAGGAAATAACAGATGCTGGAGAGGATGTGGAGAAATGGGAATGCTTGTATACTGTTAGTGGGAGTGTAAATTAGTTCAACCACTGTGAAAGACAGTGTGGTGTTTCCTCAAGGATCTGGAACCAGAAATGCCATTTGACCCAGCAATCCCATTACTGGGTATATACCCAAAGGATTATAAATTATTCTACTATAAAGACACATGCACATGTACGTTTGTTGCAGCACTATTCACAATAGCAAAAACTTGGAACCAACCCAATGCCCATCAATGATAGACTGGATAAAGAAAATGTGGTACATATACAGTATGGAATACTATGCAGCCATAAAAAAGGATGAGTTTATGTCCTTTGCAGGGACATGGATGAAGCTGGAAACCATCATTCTCAGCAAACAAATACAGGAATGGAAAACCAAACACCGCACGTTCTAACTTACAAGTGGGAGTTGAAGAATGAGAACACAAGGACACAGGGAGGGGAACATCACACACCAGGGCCTGTTGGGGGTGGGGGGCAATGGGAGGGAGAGCATTAGGACAAATAACTAATGCATGCAGGGCTTAAAACCTAGATGGTGGGTTGATGGGTGCAGCAAGACACCATGGCACATGTATATGTAACAAACCTGCACTTTCTGCACATGTATCCCAGAACTTAAAGTATATGTATACATAGATATAAAAGAATCTGTGAGGAAGAGGGAAAAATACAGCCCCATGTCCTTGCAAACTTTATAGTATTTTTGTGAGTTTAGATATTTTCTGAAGTCCTAAATGGAGAACGTGAGAGGCTTGCAAAATCCTTAAGATTCCTCTGCTTTGCTTTTGCTGTCTTTATTGAAGGAAAAGAAAATATAGAATACGATTTTGCTGTTTTTTATTATTGTATTTGATAACAAGAGACCAGGGCCAGAATCTTCTTTTTTAAAAATCCCTTAGTCACAGAAATTTTGACACCAAAATTCAAGATCAGTGGTATCCAAGTCAGACCCAAGAGGTACATGCTTCTGTCCTCTCAGGTTTGTAGGGTGAGGAACCACAAATAGCTCTCTTTGCTGAGCTGTCCCCAGAGATAGGTGGATAGACTTTCTCACCTGCCGTGGCCATCCCCTGTTGGCCTCAGTGGCGTAGCAGGTCTGGCAGCTTTTCTCCTGGTTGTAGGGATGGGGTATGGTGTGTGTGCAGAGTGGTAGAGTCCTTCCTGCTCTGCTGTAAAACCCTAGCCATGGAAAATTCTTTCTTCTGCTCAGAGTGCCAACAGTGGTGCTGTAGCTCTCTGCTGGGCTGGCAGAGAGCAGTGGCTATGCGGAAGTCTTTCTCCCCCAATCTTCGCTTTCTAGAGGACTGAGAGGACTGCTTTTAAACGTGTCATGCTCACATGGTGTCATCTGTATGCCTGTCTTTGTAAAGTGCAGATCTGAACATGTTACTTGCCCACATGGATGCTTCCCATTGTTTCCATTACCTACAGATATGGTGATTATGGAATAAACTCAAATTTCTTAGTATAATATACAAGACTTTCATGACCAGTCTCTTCCTATCTTCCTGGACCATTGCTGTTCATCTGGAATATAAAGCAAGCCACGTATGTAATTTAAAATTTTTTAGTTGTCACATTGTAAAATAGAAAAATAAACAGATGAAGTTAGTTTTTTTACATTTTTATTGTACTTTAGGTTCTGGGGTACATGTGCAGATCATGTAGGATTGTTGCATAGGTACATAGATGGCAAGGTGGTTCGCTGCCTCCATCCCCCCGTCACCTATATCTGGGATTTCTCTCCATATTATCTCTCCCCAACCTCCCACCCCCGCTATCCCTCCCCAGCCCCCCACCAACAGAACCCAGTGTATGATGCTCCCTTCCCTGTGTCCATGTGTTCTCATTGTTCAATACCCACCTATGAGTGAGAACATGTGGTGTTTGATTTTCTGTTCTTGTGTCAGTTTGCTGAGAAGGTGAAGTTAGTTTTAACAAAATATTTTATTGTATTCAGCATGTGAAAAATATCATTGCAGCGTGTGGCACCAGTCATATTTCATGTGCTTAGAAGCTGCACGTAGCTAGCAGCTACCACACTGCACCAAGTAGTTTTGGTCTCTTGACCTTCAGCTCCCCTCAGATCCCAAACCTCACATCTCTTTCAATCCTAGTAACAATGCTTGCCTGTTTCATACTTGGGAACATTTACATGGGCTGTTTCTCTCCCATACCTGAGAAATTCCAGCCATTTCTTTGCACTTTTTAAGTATCACCTCTTCTGAGAATCTTTCCCTAAGAGCCTATCCCTGCCCACTCCTCACCAAGGGCAGACAAAGTACATCATTCCCAGGCCTCTTAAAACCCCTGATTGTCCAGCAGGCTTCCTCCTCGTGTACTGTAATTATTTCCACACTCTGTACCCGTGCTTCACTAGACCATGAGCACTTTCATGACGGGAACAGTTTCCTATTTATTTTTGTTTAACCAGCACTTAGCATGGTGTCAGAATGCAGCAGGCATTCAATGACTGTTGAGTAAACACTGGAGTAAAAGTATCAGTGTGGCTAAGGATAATACCAGGCGTCTGTTGAGCACTCCCGAGGGTCTCTGTGGTGTCAAGCACTTGATGTATTTTACCTGATCCTGACTTTAATCTATCAGCTAGGTGCTCTTATCTCCACGTAAAGATGCAGAGAATGAGACTCCAAGTCATTCAGTCAGTCAGTGATTGTGTATTGGCCACCAGGTACCTGCTAGGCACTGTTTCATACACTGGAGATAATAGCAGTGGACAAAAGAGGCAGAGACTCTATCCTTTAGGAACTTAGTCTTGGTTAGGGGTGGCTTACACATGTAGGTGGATGAGATTATTTCAGGTAACTGAACAATGGTAGAAGAAGACAGCATGGTAGAGTGCTGGGGTAGAGGATAGCTCTGGGACCTCCTAGGACCCCTGTGAAGAGGCAGCAATGAGTTGAGAAGGGTAATGAGAAGGCATCCATGTAAAGGTTCTGAGGAAGAGTTGAGATCAGCAGCCCACATAAGATATTCCTAGAAACAAACTGGCCACGTCTAAGGAACAGAGCTAAAACTTTCATTCCTGGGTGGTCATGAGCAAGGAGAATGGAGGGAATTCAGGTCAGAGAGAGAGGCAAGGCCTTGCAAGAGTTTGTTGAAAGAGTTTGGATTTTATTCTGTGGAAACTGGGAAACTTTTGGTGGGTTTTGAGCCAGGGGGTGGCATCATCTGATTTAAGCTTTAGAAAGATCACTCTCCTGCTTACGTTATTACAGTAGCGGCTATTGCTATAGAGCCATGAGAGATAGATAATGGCTTAGATCAGGACTGGAGCAATGGAGAAGGTGGGAGCTGGTTGGATTCCAGATATATTTGGAAGCAGGGTATAGAGCATTACTGGTGAAATGTATGAGGAAAGTCAAGAACAGTTCTCTGGCTTTGGACTTCTGTCATTGGATGCCTCGACTGAGGTGATGAAGGCTTGGTGATTTTGAGGGCAGGGCAATCCATAGCTCTAGTTTGATAGTATTAAGTTCTGTTGGAATTTAGACATGCCAGCACTGAGCTCAGGGATGTGGTTCAGGATGGAAGGATACATTTGAGAGTCAGAGTCATTCACTTATAAATGGTATATTTAAAAAAAAAAATTTTTTTTTTGAGTTGGAGTTTCACTCTCGTCACCCAGGCTGGAGTGCAATGGCTCACTCTTGGCTCACTGCAACCTTCCGCCTCCCAGGTTCAAGCAGTTCTCCTGCCTCAGCCTCCCAAGTGACTGGGATTACAGATGTATGCCACCACACCCAGCTAATTTTTTTTATTTTTAAGTAGAGATGGGGTTTCACCATGTTGGCCAGGCTGGTCTCAAACCCCTGACCTCATGATCTGCCCGCCTCAGCCTCCCAAAGTTCTGGGATTACAGGCTTGAGCTACTGTGCCTGGCTTTGTTTGTTTTTGAGATGGAGTCTGTCACCCAGGCTGGAGGGAGTGGTGCAATCTCAGCTTACGGCAACCTCCGCCTCCTGAGTGCAAGTGATTCTCCTGCCTTGGCCTCCCATATAGCTGGGATTATGGGGCATGCACCGCCATGCCCAGCGGATTTTTGTATTTTTAGTAGAGACGGGGTATCACCATGATGGTGAGGCTGATTTCAAACTCCTGACCTCAGGAGTTTGGCCTCCTGAGGTCAAACATCTTGGCCTCACAAAGTGCTGGGATTACAGGCATGAACCATGGCGCCCAGCCTATAGGTGGTATTTGAAGCAAGAGACTGGCCTAGGTCTGAGCTCCAAAGCCCTGCAACTTTGAGGAGTCCAGTAGAAGAGAATAACATAGAAAAGGAGCCTGCAAGAACAATCAACTGGGGCAAAAGAAAAACCAGCAGGATGTGGTATCAGTAGCTAAGCTAAGAAAGTGATTGAAAGGAGGGAGTCTAAGTTTCAGCCTTAGAAAGGACAAAATCTGAAATCTGAAAAAAAATGTTTTTCGAAAATTAAGCAGAAGGAGGAATGATCAGTTGAAACTAATGTTGCATGGAGGTGGAGTGACATGTGACAAAGATGCAGCCATTGCCATTGCTGCAGGGTCAGAGTGGTGAAGGTAGTGAGGACAGCAGCACGTGGACACCAAAGCCCAATAGGAGTGTGAGGAGAAGAGAATGGGACGTGAGGGAGAAAGTGATCCAATAGAAAGGGGGATGCTGGTGATGGATGCAAGAGAAGGGGACATTGCAGAAGAGAAGTCTTTGGTGGATGAGAAGGAGTGGGGAGGTTGGCCTTTGCAGAAGTTAAGTTCGTGTTATAACTGGTTGGAAGAATGTAGGGTATATGGGATAGATGCAGCCACATTGGTGACATTATTGTTGGGAGGATGCAGTAGTTCTCGTTTTAGGGCCTCTGTTTTCTTTGTGAAGTGCATTACAGTACCAGTTAAGAGGAACAGGGGAAGTGTTTTGGATTTGGAGATTTGGCAGTGGTCGGCATGGAGAGTGGACAGCGCACCTGCAGAAGGTGCGTAGAAGGGTGTCGTGCAAAGTCGGCAGCCCACAAGACACATTTAGCATGAAGCAAAGTCACCACTTCTCTAGCTGTGAGGCAGAGTGTCTGCCCAGCCCCCAGGAGCCCTTGACATAGCAATATGCTTCCCTAGAGGAAAAAAATGTGACCTGTACTGTGCCACTTCTTGCTCACTGAACTGACTGAGGAGTCGTTGGAACACATAAAGGTAAGAGCCTTTCACTTCCCTTTCCCCTTCCTAGGACTCCCCCATTCAGCTTTCCCTTTTTCCATAAACATCTGTTGAACACCTACCAGTGGGAGGTATTGGGCTCTGTGCTGGGAATACAGCTGTGGACAAGGCAGGAGGTCCCTGGTCACATGGAACATCTGTTCTAAGAGAGGTGACAGCCATAATGAGGGAAAGAAATGATGGCACATGATGATTTCAGATACTGATAAGCATATCAGTGAAGTCAATAAATGGGCAGTGAGATTGAGCGGCGGCTTGGGGGGTTGTTTTGAAGGTCTCTCTGAGAGTCTGACCTTTTTGCTGAGCCCTGAAGGGCAGGAAAAAAACAAATTGTTGACGGCCCAGGGCCTTTTCTGTCCATGGTAGAGAAGAGGAGATGAAAGAGAGCCTGTGGGGTGGGTTGGTGTGAGGAAATTCTCTTGACATTTTTTTGTTCAGAAGATTGAGATGTTTGAATTTCACCACAGACAGATTCTCAGTATCTACCTCCCTCTCTCTGTCTCCCCGTCGCATCCCCCTACGTTTCAACAACTGTTCATTTCTGGAAACAAAATCATCCTGCAAGCATAAAAAGAGGTTGGCATTCAGATCAGGCTTATTCCAAAATGAACTTGGAAAATTGACCTGAAACACAAAATCAAGGCTCTTGTTTCGGCAAAGCAAACAGCCATCAATCAGGAAATCTTCCTTTCATAAGAAGTTCCACCCAGACCTTCCCTTGGCGCTTCGTTTTTCCTCCCACCTTGCTCTCTGTGTTTGGCTCCTGTCCTCCCTGAGAACCTGTTTTCTTTGCCCGGCGTCACACCCTGAGTGCAAAGGTAGTACACAGCAGTAAGGTCAAGGTGGCAGGGGGCGTGGAGGTGTCGGGTTGTTTGTGTGTGTGCTGGATGAGGTCCAGAAGACATTTATGTGTAATCTCCAGCTGTAACACTATTGAATGCAGCAGTCCCCAACCTTTTTGGCACCAGGGACCAGTTTCATGGAAGACAATTTTTCCATGGATGAGGTCTTGGGATGAATCAAATGTATTACATTTATTGTGCACTTTATTTCTATTATTATTACATCATAATATATAATGAAATAATTATATAACTCACCATAATGTAGAATAGGTGGAAGCCCTGAGCTTATTTTCCTGCAACTAGTCAGTCCCAGCTGGGGGTGATAAGAGATGGTGACAGATCAGGTATTGGATTTTCACAAGGAACGCACAACCTAGATTCCTCTCACATGCAGTTCACAATAGGGCTTGCACTCCTTTGAGAATCTAATGCCATCACTGATCTGACAGGAGGCGGAGCTCAGCCAGGAATGTGAGCGATGGGGAGCCACTGTAAATAAACAGGAAGCTTTGCTCGCTCACCTGCCACTCACCTGCTCTGTGGCTTGGTTCCTAACAAGCCATGGGCCGATACTGGGATCCTCTGATTTAATGGACTTTTCCTAGTGGGAAAAAAAAAAAAAAAAAGAGGAGGCTAAAGAGTTCACGTTACTAGGAACTCCCAAAAACAGACTCTTGTCATTCCTGATGATGGTAATATAGACCTTAGCCCAACTCCAAACTCTCTGTTGCCCTGAAAGTCCTGACAGGTGCTATTTTTAGAAAAAAGTTGCATTCTCCAGTTGTATTTCCCTTCAGGAATTTGAGAGTTGGAGGGGATCTTGCAGCTTGTCTGCATCACCCAGGGAAGTCCCTTGGTGTGTTCTTCTTTGGCAATGCTTTGGTACCGGAAGGGTAGACTTGGTACCGGAAGAATGACTTGGTGCCAGAAGGGCAGACTGTTTCCCTTCACTGTGCGGCCCCCTCAAGTTCCATAGTGCAGTGCTTCTAGACCCTTTTCACCTCACTCTCCATGTAGAAAATGATCATCTTGGCAAGGCACATTGGAGTAAATAGACAAGGCTGCTCAAGGTCAGACACGGACTGAGGTCTGGGGCTGGGCTAGTGTGTTGTTATAGGAAAGAGAGGATAATATGTTGGCACACTGCAAACCCATTGGTGGTTACCTCTGCTGATAGATCACCTTCCTCGCTAGGTTGCATGCCCCTTGAGGGTAGGAGCTGTGTTTTGATCATTCTTAAACACCTCAGGCCCTTGAAGAGCTCTATAGCTGGTAGATAGCTCATGAAAATATGGTTGCCTTAAATGCAACAAAGATCTATTCAGTGGAAGGTGACCACAGAGATTACTTTCTTAAGCTTCATTGATAACCAAAGACATGTCGCTGGGTTGCATTAAAGATGTGTCATTAAAAACTGTTCTTGGCTGGGCACAGTGGCTCATGTCTGTAATCCTAGCACTTTAGGAGGCCAAGGCAGGTGAATCAGTTGAGGTCAGGAATTTGAGACCAGCCTACACAACATAGCGAAAACCTGTCTCTACTAAAAATATGAAAACTGGCCTGGCGTAGTGGTGCATGCTTGTAATCCCAGCTATGCAGGAGGCTGAGGCAGGATAATTTCTTGAACCTGGGAGCTGGAGGTTACCGTGAGCCTACATCACACCACTGCACTGCAACCTGGGTGACAGAGCACGGCTCTGTCTCAAAAACAGAAACAAAACTGTTCTTTTTCTGTCCCTATTTTTGTGTATTCACTCTGGCTCTGGAGTCACACTGCTCAGGTTCAAGTCCTGGCTCTGCCACTCATTGTCTGTTTCACCTTGAACAGCTTACTTCCTCTCTCAAGACCCTGGTTTCCTCATTTGTTCAGTGAGGAATAATAAAATCATCTAGTATGTGATAGTACCCCAAAAGCTATCTGTCTCCAAGACCCTTGCTCTGTGTCACTCCATCAAACTCCCTCTGTAGAAGGCTTTTTAAATCTACAGAGCCACACATACAAGACACCAGAGAAGTCAGAGAGAACATTTTTTGAGAGACTTTGCAATGTAGTTAAAATAAATACTGGCCAGCAGTGCCTAGATTTATAAAATATTTGGGATCAATGCAACAATTTGTAAAGTTCTTGATATCAATCACTGTACATTATGGCTAGGTGCAGTGGCTCACGCCTATAATCCCAGCAATTTGAGAGGCTGAGGCAGGAGGATTGCTTGAGTCCAGGAGTTCAAGACCACCCTGGGCAACACAGGAAGACCCTATCTATTAAAAACCCAAAAAAACTGAAAACCGTTATGGGCTATTATCTTATGTTTTGGAGTTACAAAGATGGTCAAAAGAAAGATAGTGTGAAAAGTAGCATAAAAATGGAAACTAATCATTTATTTAGGTTTTTGTAGTTGTTAATTTGGAAAAAATTAAAATGAAATAAGAATTCACCTTGGTAGCCAGTAAATATTTCCAAAGACACTGAACCCTGAGAAACAATAGTAGACATGTTTCTATTTTCTGAGTTCTGATTGGGGTGTTGTCCCTTGAAAGTGAGGAGCCAGTGTTATCAGAGATGTTCCAAACATTTTTTAGAAAAGGAAATCAATATATTTTCTGATGCTGTTCATCTTAAAGCAAGTCTCAATCATGCTAATTTCTACCAAAGCAATCAGTGTCTACTGTGGAGAAGTCAGAAATCACTTCCTACCACCCTCTTGCAAAAATCATTTAAAAATCTATGTGATGAACAGCATCAGAAAACATGTTGATTTTCTTTTTTTTTTAATATTAGAGGAAGCTACCTAAATATTTGCCTTGATGAAATCCAATGATTCTAAAAGCTTCTTTGAAAGAAATTTACTAAGAAGTTTAACAAAAATATTCTAATAAGTAAGATAGTAAGTATGGAACATCTTTGATAGTTATAGGAGAGAGGAGAGAGGGAAGGGTTTGTAAAGTTTGTGACGTATATGTCACTTAAAAATATGTGTTAAGTTATGCATTCAGCATTTATGGTAAAAAATGATTAGGAAACCTGGCTTACCTTTTCCAATTAAAGGGACCTGGCTGAAAGGCTGGCAAGATTCTACATTTTCCAAGAAAATCAAATCCTAGGAAAGTTGCATTTCCTTTTGAATGTTGACACCAAAGATAGCTTACAGATAGAGAAGTTCTCCTTATTCAGTGTTTTGAACTGAAGGATCCTATTTGATGTATTTTGTTTGACCTAGTGTACTAGAAGTAAACTGAAATTCTACCTACTCCTTTTGGAGAGGCATCAGGGGAGAAGTACCCTCTTAAAAATTCTAAGTCTTCTGATAGCAGGAAACATCCTCTTTTGGTTAGTGGAAATTTCCATTCCCAGCAAACACAGGCGTCTTTACCTCCATACAGCTTCCTCTTGTTTTTTTGTGATTGAGTTACTTTTAGCAAGTTACCTTGTTTCTCCCATTTCTGATATCACTATGCTCTTTTACTTCTCTTTCTCCATTAACTAATTTCCACAGCCCTTTTCTTTAACTTTTTCTACACTGAGAGATACTTTAAATATTTTGATGTTTCTGTTTACATAAAGGGGTGGCAGGGGTAAGACCTGGTTTGTCTAGAAATCAGGTATCAGATCTGCCCCCAAATCTTGATTCACAGTCACGACACAATTCAACTTCATTCAGTAGTTTTTTAGTCCTTGTATTCTTACTCAAGCTAAAGAAACATTTTTGCTTTTAAACCCAATTCCAAAATAGGAAAGCAGTGGCAATGTTGAGTGATTATTATAATGTATGATCATTGTGTGCAGCTAAGCCCATACATAACTTCATTTAAGTCTCATAGCACAGTCCCATGAGGTAAGTTGTATCATCTCCATTTTATAGATGAGTAGGCAGAACTAATAATCCTAACCACTGTGTTTACACTGCCAGCTAATACTGTATAGTAAATTTACAATTCTAAGTTGATTGAAAATTTATTCATGAATTTAAATCTGCTATAAACCTAAGATAATCTTAATTTTTAAAAATCCGGTTTAGAAGGATGTCAGAAAATTTGACAATGATTAAAGAAATGTATAGGCCCATTCTGCAAGTGTTTCCTGTTCAGCAGGTATTGATGTTTCTAGGGCTTGATAGTCACCGGTAAAATTATGGGTGGTATTAGTGAATGTCACAGCAAACTCTTGGATTCCATTTAATTATGGTGTAGTCAGTAAATGGAACAGCCTGGTAATAAAGTGTATCATGGAGTTTCAAGTTAAAAGAAACTTAATTCAAATCCTTACTGTTCCTCTATGCTTGGGTGACCTTGCAGGCTACTCATCCCTTCTAATCTCAGTATATTCATCTGTAAAATGGAAATAGTAACACCTTATATGGCAGTGACTAAATTAAAGGGGAAAATATATGTCAATTGCTTAGACCTTGCATATAATATAACTGTTCAATAAAACTGTAGTTGTTTGTAACAATCATCACGGTCATAGAATCTCAGTTGGGAAGATCAGACAGACTCAAAGGTCAGACAGACTCAGTGCAAGTTCTTAGTCTACTAGTAATGTAGGCTTTGTTAAGTCACTGTGCCCCTCTGAGTTTGTATCTCCTTATCTGCACAACGGGGATAATATTTAACACAGGATTATAATAAAGATTACGTGAACAGTGATGTCTGTAAAGTGTCTAGCTCTAGTTGACCTTCACAGATGATGATGAACCCCTCCCTTTGGTTGGCCTATTGGCTGTAGAATAGGCAGATATAGGGCCTAGAATTATTAGAGAGTTTTATTTAATAGTGAACATTAGTTTTCCCATGGCATGTATCAGTTTGGCTCTAATCTTATGATCTGAGTGATTGAGAAAGTTATTTTTGCTCTCTGGGTCATGATTTTGATTAGGTCTAGAAATACTCTGAGGATCCCAATGCACTTACTTGATTGTTAATATTAAAGTTCTTATTCTTCTATAATCTTTATCTTCATCTTCCTGGATAGATTCTGTGCTGAATAAAAGTATTTATATATACCAAAAAATTCTCAATCAAAGGAATATGACAGGCAATGATTAATATACATTTATGTGTGAATTGGATGGTTCAGTGTTCATCGTGATTGTTGCCATTGATTCAGAATTCAATACCGAGATCATCAGCATTTAAAATAATTGAACATTGTGCAACAACTTAATTTATTTGATCTCTGCTGCATTCTTTCTTCCTGTCCATCTTTATATGCAGCATTATAGTTGTGAAGTCAGTAATAACAATAGTAATGTGCTGAGTTTTGAATGTGAAGAAAAGTTGACCAAAGCAGCTAAATAAAGAATTGTACTGCGCATTTTCCTGAAGGGAGTTCCTCTGCTTGCAGGCTCTTCCCTGCGGTTTAGGTGCAAAATTCCTTAATCATATTCTTAGCACTTCTACTCCTTGAGTGCAGATTTATTTTATTTCTGTGGATTGTTTCTCTGTGCCTTGCATAAAGAGCTCCGGGTGAGATTATTATGTGTAATGTAAGATCTCACCCAACCTGCTTTTCACTGTTTGGAACTGGGTGTACAATCGCTATTCTGAGGTGGATAGTTATCTGGTTTCAAATCCAAGTTTTGTTCTCCACTAAATGCCAGATTTTATATTCCACTGGCTAACAAGTCTATAAATAGCGTGTTAACTTTCCTCCCTTCTCTCTCAGAAGGAGACTTCATCTCCTCTAGCATTCATCAAGAACATATGCCCTGTTGTGGGCTCCTGGAACCCTCTAAAGAAAATGCCTTTTAAACATAGTACCTGTAAAAGATTTAATAGCTTTGTTTACTTGGTGTTATTAAAGGGGTACTGGGAAAGTTCTTCATTCCAGGTTAGTTCCTGCAGTCATTACACTGTTGGTGATTTATTTCTCTAGGATTCACATCTGTCCTCCCTCAAGCCTGCAGGGACAGTACTGAACTTCCCCTTAACCGGAGGGAAGGGAAGGATAGAGCTGCAGAAATGATAGCAAGGCAAGATCCCGTCGGTGTGGAGTCCCTGAAATGGGGGCATCAGGCACTGGAGACCAAGCAAATCCTGAAGTGCACTGGATTGCATTTTTTAGGAGCCTCCTGTCTCTGCTGGTCACTTACATAGCGTTTTCCATAGTGACCAAAAGCAAATCATGGCCTTTGAGAATGAGCTGGTCATTGAAAATTCTTTCAATTAAAAGATTCTTGCCTTAGGGGGAATACAGCCTCCTAAAATGCCTTTCATTTCAATCTGTGTAACCTGTGTCTCCATGGGAGATTCTGCCTCCCAATGAAGACAGTCTGGAAAGAGATCCCAGGGCCTAACAGTCTCTGCAAAGGAAGGTTTAAAATCTTTTCTTCCTTTGCCTCTTACTCCAGCTTTATACAGTGACTACCTTGGTTCATTGATCTTCTCACCCATTGATTCTCAAAATGAACTGGTGATATGGTTTGGCTATGTCCCCACCCCAAATCTCATGTTGAATTGTTCTCCTATAATTCCCACATGTTGCAAAAGGGACCTGGTGGGAGATGATTTGAATGATGGGGGAGGTTTCTTCCATACTGTTCGCATGGTAGTGACTAAGTCTCATGAGATCCGATGGTTTTATCAGGGGTTTCTGCTTTTCCATCTTCCTCATTTTCTCTTGCCACTGCCATGTAGGAAGTGCCTTTCACCTCCCACCGTGATTCTGAGGCCTCCCCAGCCATGTGGAACTGTAAGTCCAATTAAACCTCTTTTTCTTCCCAGTCTTGAGTATGTCTTTATCAGCAGCATAAAAACAGACTAATACAAATGGGTTTCAGGATGCCTACTTACTATCTGTAAGCAATGTTATGTTAATTTGGACCTACTTCTTTTATGTAAAAATGAATATGTAATATATATCCTTCTGTCCATCTTACAAGGTTGTTGTGATTAAAATGAAAAAAGTGCTATTTTCAAGCACTCAGTGAACCCGTAATAAGCACCAAGTATGAGTTTGCGTTAAGTACAGAGGCACTTAAGTACTTAGGAGGTACTAAGTACAGAGGTACATGATCCTTTATCTAGGGAGATCAAAAGAGGACTCTTCCAAGCAAAGAAGATTACTTCCTCTCCTGTTGTATCTTCAGTGTATTAACACCTGGGACGAATATAATATTTGTTCAATGGTCATGTGTAGCGTGACTTGTGCTGTAATATTATGTGTGATGCTATATGGGAAAATAGCAAGATGGTGGATTACTACTTTCATGGAGTGTAGAAAGACCTCTCAGTAGAAACAATGTTTGAGTTGGGCCTTGGTGGATGAGTAGAGCTTCGTGAAAAACTTAATATGTCTCCCTTATTTTTTACACTTCACAGAAGACTGTCATTAGCCTCCATACTGGCATGTGGGACGCTGTCACTGACTTCTGACTTGTCCATTCATTCTAATAAAGTCGCCTCATAGATGTGTTTATAAATGCATTAAAATCAGGCATGTTTTCAGAGGGCAGTTTTTAGAATATAAAATATTGCAATGAAAAACCATGCCCTTTTTTCAGGCGCCTATCTCTCTCTTTCAAGGAGCTGCTCCCCTCTCTCCTTTCTTCTGTCTATTAAACTTTCTACACCTTCACCCCTGAGTCCCCCCCCCAAAAGGAAAACCCTGTTAATTTATCTGGATCTTTTTAAATACCTGATTCAACTGCACTTTAAATTAAAATGTACTTTGTTATTAGAGCTGGAGTTTGTTGCTAGTGAAAGGGTAATTATAGTTCACAGGAACACTCAATGCATTGGAACATACTTGCTGTAGATATTGAAATAAAATTTGTTCTTTTGAGGCAGGGGCAGGAGAAGAGCCAAAGGCGATGAGACAGGTTTTCCGGAGAGAGCTGGTTTATGGAACGTGTGTGGGCCTTAGGAGGGCATTTTGTAAAATGAAAGTTTTAGTCTCTATGAAAACAATGTTACATAGGGATAATGGATAATGGTGAAGATGAATTAAAGGGGCATAATCATAACCTTGGACCATTTTACCATAACAATTACATTAATATAATATTATTGGCTAAATATTTCCCTTGCCAAGTAGAGGGATGTGATTATATGGACACTGTGTTTTGAAGACAAAATAGTTACACATATGGGTGATATGGTAAAGACTCCTGTGAATTTTCTTGAGAGATTAACTCTTTAAACACAGAAAATTTTAATTTTGACAATTTTAATGATAGACTTCAGAATTGAGGAAATGCTTCACCCTTTGGATCAAAGTAAATACAAAGCAATTTAGTCTTTTCTTCTTTATGACTTTAGGATTATTGCGATAGATGTCAGTTATTATCTCCAATGCTATGGAGAGATGCTCAGAGCTGCCTCAGTGGTTCCAGAGCTTGGTGCTTCAGAGTAGAGAGTACAGTCACGTTTTATATTTTTCTATCTCTCTCCTCACTGTCTACTATATTTTATTTCTATTCCTTTTCCTATGCTTCAACCTCACTTTTTCACTGGCTTTCTTTCCACAAGCAGGAAGTATGCTTTGTCAGCTCTATCTTCTAAGAAATCCTACTTTTGTGACTTCTGATTGAACTCAACACTCCCTATAAATTATTCTTTCCAAAATATTGAACCTGAATTTGATCGGATCACCATATCCAAGTGCCAATCTGCCAGATATAGAAGAATTAAATGAATATGTCAAATGATACTTCAATGATACATTCAGCAAAGTTCCAAAACAAACAGAACTTCACAGGACAAATGACCAAGGGAAAAAGACAGACAGACAGACATGTAATGGATACCTATAGATTAGAAGAGACTAAAGACGCTTTCAGCGAGTTACAATGTATGGAGCTTACTTGGATCCTGAGTGAAAAAAACAAAACAATATGAAAAAATATGAGACCATTGGGGAAGTTGAACACTAACTGAATATTTGATGATTTTTAAGGACTTAATGTTAATTTTTTAAGGTGTGAAAGCGGCGGTATGGTTATGATTTTTTAGTGGTTTTTTTTGGAGATAATGATATTTAGGGATGAAATGAGTTGATAATTGTTGAAGTATCGTCATGGGTATGAGACTACATTATTTCTCTCTACTTTGAAGATGTTGAAATTTTCCACGAGAAAATATTAAAAAGCAACAAGAACAAATTAATTCTCTGCTTTGATACTCATTCTTGCCTATCTGTAGTGCCCATTACTTCACAAACATTTCTAGATAGAGTGGCCTCTAATCACTGTAGAGGCTCTAATTTTTCTGGGCCGTCGTTACGGCTTCTTCTTCTGTGTACCCTGTTTCTTAACTGTCTCCTTCCTCAGCCCTCTTCTATTCTTGCTTTAGACTAGGCATTCTTAGCCTGTGGGTTCAGAGATGAGCTTCAAAAGATCTATCAATCCTCTGAAATATAGTGCTTTGTCTGCATATGCAAATGTGCATTTTTTAGTTGTTAGGTTAATGACTTTTCTCAGCCTTCCAAGTGTCCCTGATTGAAGAATGTTACGGACAGCATCTCTGCACACTGTCCTGAATGATCACATTTCATGGCTTTTTCTTCCATCTGCATGTTTGCTCTCACATCTCTGGTCCACAACTCTGTCCTGTGCGTAAGCCCTGTTCATTTGTCTACTCTTTCTCCACCTAACACCTCAAAGATAACATGTTTGGGTGTCAGTTTTACTATTTACCTAATTGCTCTTGTCAGATATCTCTGAATTAGTCTAGATTTCACTTTCTTCCTTACCTAAACATCTGCATCTAAATACTCATCAAACTCTTGGAATTTTACCTCTTAAATGATACCTTTTCTGTCCTCTTCTTATTTGGTATAACGTCTCAGTTTAGACCCTCGACATCCCGCCCTGGTCACTGGACTGCCACGGTAAAGCTTCTTACCGATTTCCTTGCCTCTATCCCCATCTCAACTGTTTGAAGGAATGATGTCACTAACAAAAAAATCTGGTCATTTCACATTTCTGCTGATATCAGATCTTAGTATAGCCCTTCATTATCCAACCCTGGTCTTTTTTCCTGACCTCCATCCTCAGACCTATTTACAGAATGACTTATTTGTCAAATCTCCTAGGCTTTGCTTATATAGTCATTCTACCTAGAGCTCACCACCCCTTACTGCTACCCATGTTGTCTGTCTTGACAACATGGGAAATGCTGCTTTATCTTTCCAGTGTTTTCTTTTTTCTTTTTTTTGAGTCAGAGTCTCACTCTGTCACCTAGGCTAGAGTGCAGTGGGAGGATGTTGGCTCACTGCAGCCTCCACCTCCAGGGTACAAGCAATTCTCCTGCCTCAGCCTCCCAAGTAGCTGGGATAAGAGGCGCACATCACCATGCCCTGCTAATTTTTTGTATTTTTACTAGAGACAGGGTTTTGCCATGTTGGCCAGGCTGGTCTCCAACTCATGACCTCAAGTAATCCTCACACCTCAGCCTCCCAAAGTGCTGGGATTACAAGTGTGGGCCACCACACCCAATGTATCTTTCGAGTCTTAAGGATGACCCTTCTCTCCGGGGCTTGCTGGATGATTTGCTGGAATCCTTGGGTGCTATATTTGCGAGCACTGACATTCCGGATTGTTGTTGTTTTTAGTTGCCCTGTAATTGTTTGCAGGGCTGTGAACTAACCAGTTAGAACCATCAGAGCATCTTTGAGAATATCTAGCTGGTGCCTAGTACTGCAGGCATGAGCTTTTACTGTGTGGTGATGGGCTGCATGCTGACCTGGGCCTCCAGAGACTCTTTTCCTTCTCTAGGTATAGGTACTACCTCAAGCTCTTTCAAAGAAGTAGTAGCAGGGAGACCACGGGGCTTCTTTTTCTCTTGGATCTCATTTCCTGCAGAGGGGAAAGGTGTGAAGAGAGTGGTTGCAGGCAGGGGTGGTGAGAGACAGTTTTCAAGCTGAAGTTCTTCGTCGGTAACTTATTAAGTCCCTCTCTTTCTAAGTTTCTCGACTCCCTCCCATTTCTTAGTGACCACTTCAAAGTATGTGAGGTAAACGACTTGAAATAATACTGCTTTCTTCCAAATCTTCCTGCCTAAATATATGTATTTTTAAATGAATTAAAGTGATTAAACTTAACTTTTAATTTATTTTTTAGTACTTTAGCAACAAAGATCAAACTTCTAGGTTTCTTAATACCCAGGAACCACTGAACTGAATTATTGATAGTGGACCCATTTTCCCAGAAATGTAATTTAAGTCTTCCAAGAACAGTTTCAGTTGGAAAAGTCTTTGTCTGTGATGTCAACATTAAACATACAGTACCAGTCAAAATTAAGATCCCTGTATGTAATATATTTGTAAGCTTATGGATTTGCAACTGTGAGTTTGTATCCAGTTGTACAATCGTGTATTTCCATATCCCTTTCCTTCAGTGTTTGATAACACTCACCACGCCAGGTGCAGGGGGAAGGCAGGGTGTGCTTGCTTTATTAGTTCTGAAATTAGGAAAGGAAGGCTCTCACTGGACGTTGGAAATCGCAGAAAAGTCTCCTTGCTGATGTGCAGGTTATGGGTAACAGACAGAACACAAGACGGAGGGAGGTATTTTTATGGTAAGATTGGGGTGTGTGGTGTCTTAAATTCTAGGCGTTACGAGTCAGTTGCTTAGAAGTCAGGACAGTGAGGTTGTAGGTGGATGCCTGATACAGTCATGGAGGGAAGATGTGGGGGTCACCTTGTAGAGCACTTACAGGTAGGGTTCGTTACTCAAGCTTCAGTCAGAGAAGCACCTTTTATGGGATTCTCCTGTCAAGGAGTGGAGAGCATGCTACCACATTAAGTGCAGGCTTCTCAGGAGCCCTGCGAACCCGGTGCCCCTCTCGACAGTGGTCCAGTAACTGTTCTTTTCTGGACTCCCCTTGCCCCAGTCAGAGGCACCCTTGATGGGTGCCTGACCAGCTGTAGCACTAAATCAGGAAGGGCTACTCATGATAGAATAAGCTATCTACTCAATGCTGCATGCATTTTAATGAATGTCAACATGCTTTAATAGGAAAATGAGAGATCTGTGAGCTTTATGGTGACAGCTAGTAGAGGTGATACTCCTAGTGAGATACTGACCTTGTAGGTTGTGGCATTTGTAAAAGTGTACATAACACACATACGGACACACGTATACACACAGCTAGACAGTTTATCAAAATAAACATTTAGCTAAATTGCCTCTTTTGCTTTAACTTGCCTGTCCTCTGCCATGTCCATATCAATATTATACTTAATTAAATTTATGTGCCTGAAAGGCTTTATAAAAGACAAGAGAGAATCTAACCTATTTGTTGTTGTTGTTACTGAGTTATTTTATTCTTTAAAATCAGAAATGAAGATAGAGAAAAAAGTTTCATGTGATCTCGGAATTCACCACCAGTATAAAAATTGTGTTGTGTTTGTTTGTTTTCCCGATAGAGTCTTGTTCTGTCACCCAGGCTGGAGTACAGTAGGGCAATCCTGGCTCACTGCAACCTCCACCTCCCGGGTTCAAGCGATTCTCACAATTTAGCCTCCTGAGTAGCTGGGATTACAGGCACATGCCACCATGCCCAGCTAATTTTTGTATTTTTTAGTAGAGATGGGGTTTCACCATGTTGACCAGGCTGGTCTCACACTCCTGACCTCAGGTGATCCATTCACCTTGGCCTTCCAAAGCGTTGGGATTACAGGCATGAGCCACTGTGTCTGGCCTAAAAATTGCTTTTTAAAGCTGTGATTTTTTAAAAAAATGAACCATATAAAAATAATTACCATGTCTGTTCTTTTAACCATTTTATATTTTTACCAAACTTTGGAGCATTTTTTTGTTTTTGTTTTCTTTTTTAGAGACAGAATCTCACCCTGTCTTTTAGGCTGCAGTGCAATGGCACAATCACAGCTCACTGAAGCCTCGACCTCCTGGCCTCAAATAACCCTCCCACCTCAGGCTCTCAGGTAGCTGGGACTACAAGCGTATACCATCATGACTGGCTAATTTAAAACAATTTTGTTTGTAGAGACAGGGTCTCACTATGTTGCCCGGGTTTGTCTTGAACTCCTGGCCTCAAGTGATCCTCCCACCTCAGCTTCCCAGAATGTTGGAATTACAAGCATGAACTACTGGGCCCAGCCTGGAACATTTGTTTTAATCTCAGTCTATCCATCAAGTTGTAATATTGTGTTTTGTAGTCCTAAAGAATTCTACACACACAGACACATTTCTCTAAAGACTTAGGCATGGTTGTCCGGCATGCTCAAAAACAGATGAGTTAAAAGCCAACTGCAGAATTTTCTCCCAGATGAGCATTTTACACGTTATAGGCCTCTTCTGCTCCAAGTTCACAAAAAGGGCATTAGCAAATTACAAGCATCTGAAAGCTCAAGTTTTCCATGTTTATAAACTTAATGAGCAAATGCTCCATTGAGTGATTATATTTGTTTTTAGAGATAAATGTTAGTGTTAGTTTGTTATTGGAGATGAATAAAAGCACTCCTCAGTCCCCAAGTAATCCTTTGCTTTCCCTGGAAGATGAGAAGTTTTGTGACATTGAAATCAAAAGTCCAAGCCAAAGCTGCCTCCCTAAATGAAATTTCCTTCTTGGTAGTGTGGAATGCTTCCTAAACTCCTAGACATGTGCATGTGCAATGTAGAAGTGTTCCTAATGAGAATGTCATAAGAAGCTTTTGGTGGGGAGCTTATTTATTGTTTGTAAGATAGAAGGTTTGATTGGCAGGAGAGTCATGAAAGATGATGGTATCGCCACCATGTCTCCTATGAAGGGTGAATTTCTTTTATAAAGACTTTGGTTTCTAAAGTCCCCACAGGATGGGTGTAAAGCACAGTTTCCCTTCATTGCCAGTGTGAGTGTGAGAACAATTCTTTGTCAGTCCAAAGGGAGAATGCACTTCATATCTTGTAGGTGGGGTCACAATTGCTGGTAGGTAATTGGATGCTGTTGTATTTGTCAGATAGCAGAATTGACGATTGCACCAGAAGTAAGCTCTTTGTTTTTCTGCTTGTGAAATAAGATCATATTTTCCCCATATAATATGGGGCAGGCATGAGAGCCACTGGCCAAGTGGCAAGAAGAGGGTGTAACCACCACATTGATTGTTTGTATGTAGGAGGGCCACAATTTGTGCTTGTTCACAGTACCTCTGTGTGGCCAGTGGCTCAGAACAAACTTTGAGTGATCTTTTTATAGATAAATAATACAAAGAAGTTCCACGAGTCTCTTTATATTCACGGTATTATACAGAATTGATGCATTTGTTCAGGTTATACAGGGTAGGAGCAAAATCAGTATCTTCCTTGTTAATTTGCTGTGCCTGTCCCCTCTTGAGCTCTTTCTTGTTTTATTATAACCTGTTTTATTTGATGGGAGATTTTTAAGGTTTTTAAAAATTTTAGTAGCTTTGTTTCATCTCTATTGTTTGTACCTTAAAAGTTGTCCCTGGTGTCGTAAGTAGAAAACTTTGAGTCAGAAAGAAGCATAAAGCCTTTCATTGAAGGGATTGATGTGTTCCAGAGGCAACTGGTCTGAATTCAGCTAGGGACATTTCCCTCCTAAACAGTAAACTGACTGACCAGATCTTTCTAGAAAGACCTTCTAGCTGGGAATCTCTCTCACGACTTTCAACACCATTGTCATAATACTGGGCTAGGTGGAACTTAGAACTGATCCTGGGTGGTTTTTTAGGTTCCCTTAGATTATTTCTCTTATGTAGAAACTGGCTTTTTCTGTAGATCTCCTTATCTAGTAAGGAGGAGCAGTTCTGTCCAAAGTGAATGAACACTTTGGGCCATTCAGAAATGGCATAAGCACTCAGGTGTGCAGCGTGGCACCAGAGGTAAGACCCTCTCACAACATTACTCCTCCTCACAGAATGTTAAAGCAGCCTTCCTTGTAATGTAGCAAGCTGTTCTAATCAAATCACTGTAATGTATATATTGGCTTTGTAGGGGAGATGTTGCAATCCTGCCAAAACTGTTTCTGCATATGTAAGTAAAACCTTAGCTTTTCTATTTTGAACCACTGACCCCATCCCTTTGGAGTCTGTGTTTTCTGTGTGCCTGTCCTCAAACTTTGTACTTGAATCAACTCTATGCTTAGTTATATTTTCTGACTCTCATTTTAAGGTTGACAAGAGTATATATACTGAAACTTGATTTTTCTTTGCTGTGTGTTGTCAGGTTGACATTTGATCTCTTTTCAGTGCTTCCTCCTTAAATTTAACTTCCTCTTTAGTTAACCAAGTTAAGTAATTTCACTATCATAGCTAACAGCAAAAAGGCAATATGAAAATTTTACTTCTGAGATGGAAACCCCATGATCTTCAGAAAGGTTATGATATGTTTATATTCTTTTACGGTGAAGACAGTTCCACTCCTCCTCTTTAGGAACAGTTATGATAGCACACGTGCCAGATTTGATATTATTCATGTTAAATTTCTCCAAGTCTCAACTCAAATCCTCTCTTTTCTGCACAGTCTTTCTTGACTCCATCTAGCCACACTTTGTAACTTTATCTCCTATGCGTGGCGTCATGCTGGTTGTATCAATTACCTATTGTGTTACAGTTTCTTACTGGCTCATATTTTACTCTCTGACAGTCACTTCATTGAAGGCAAACCTTTCATATATATTTTCTTATATGTCCAGAGGTGCTCAGTATAATGCTGGACCCACAGCAGCACTATGTGTTGACCGAAAAAAATGAATAAATGGTTTGAGCATTTAGGGAGTTATAAAACCGAACCAGGCAGAAGAATGTATCTGGGGCAGCTTTCTGGAGAAGGTGATGGTGATCACTTGGTTTGACATTATCTCTTGCCCTATAATTATGATAATAGTGCCCCCAGTATTTTAAAGATGTAAATAAATGCTTCATAATTGCTGTTGCCACGTAAGGAATAAACCATGAAGATACTTACAGAATATTCTAAATTCTTAAAGGAAGGAACTTGTTCAGCACATAGAAGTGACTAGAATTGCATCAGTTATCTTGAAAAGTAAATTGGTATATTCAACAAATACTTACGGAGCAAAGATGAGTAAAACTGGTTACGTGCTTTCAAGGGGTTTGTGTTCTCCTGACGCGTAGACTAACGTCAAACAGACTGTGCTTAGCTCGGTCATGGAGAAGCAAGCAAAATGCTGTGAGAACCTAAAGGGAAGGGACATGGATTCCAGCTGGAGGGAGTCCAGGCTAATTAGTTGGATAGAATTTTTTTTTTTTTAATATAGATTCTATTTCTCTCGCCTTCTTAAGCAGAGTCAAGCTACCGCAGACAATCTGACCTCTTTGTGATCATTCACATGAACATTGGTATTTGGGCTCAGTCATTGAAAGCTGCTATCTCTGTACTGCATTTTCCAGACTATTCTGGGCTTTTGCATCTGCTCCTGGCTCTTTGGTGCCTCTCCGATGAGTATCTTGCCAGCTATCCGTGTGCTCGCTTCTGTATTCTCTTTCCTCAGTCTGGTTTGCTATGGGCTGTAACATAAATAAAGAGAAAGTGAGATTGCATCAGCTTTGAGTATCCTGAAGCATTTTTATGGGAGTGACAGCTAAGTATAAAGAGCAGTTAGGAAATAATAGCCATTTTATCATTTAAAGGCATGTGCACTTCCTGATAAGTATTCACTTACTTATAAGGATAGATATCTTCAATTAAGCTCCTACTATGTGCTTGGCATCATAGCAGTTTCTTTGTAGATATTGTTTCAAATCCTCAGAATGATCCTGTAAGGTAGATAGTGTTATACCCATTTTATAAAAGAGGAAACTGAGGTTTAGAGTAATTAACTTTCCGTGGGTCTCATAGCTGGTAAATAGCAGAGCCTGATTCTACCCCAATCCAACTCCAAAGCCTAGGTTCCTTCACCTGACCCGTTCTGCCTCTGTAGGTGAAGTTAAGTGTCCTGTGCTAAGTGTGGGGGATACGTGGCCGAGGGGACTCCCTTCCGCCCCTTACAGAACTTTTGACCAGGTATTTAAGGGGCTGGATAACTGATCCGGTAGGGGAAGTTCTTACTGTTTTATTGTGTAAGATACAGATAGCTCCAGTGGTGTTTGCCCTTTTGTTTATCTTCTGCAATTTTTGCTTCTCTTGAGTCCAACCAAAAGATACGAGGTAGGGGTGGAAAGTTTATCACAATCTCATAGTTATTCTTTCATCTGTGCTGGATCCCTTTGGGGAATTAGATAAAAGGACTTTTCTCTAAAAGAGTTAATGTCTGTACCTCTAGATCTAGACAATTTGAAGCCATAAGAACTATATGTTATACCTGGCACATGTGTACTGAATAGTAAGTGGATATGGTTTCAACTCTGCTATAATTCGAAACAACTCTAAAAGGATTTCCACTTCATGTTCTTCATTCACTTACACCAACTCTAGCTTTTACAGTAATCTGGTTTGTTGCCACTTATCATTAAAGATTTGAGAATTTTCACGTAGCAAAGTTAATTTTAATTCATTCCTAAATATGTGCCATAAAAAGCTTTAAAAAATCAAACTTAGACTAATTCAGAGGTTAGGGGGCATTAAAGTTTGTGTTCAGTAACA
Organism: Lagothrix lagotricha; assembly: GCA_963574225.1. NCBI lineage: Eukaryota > Metazoa > Chordata > Mammalia > Primates > Atelidae > Lagothrix > Lagothrix lagotricha. The sequence continues at coordinate 16,994 of CAUYNB010002639.1, read as the reverse complement.
AATTGGTGTTAGAATGGTAAAACTCTGAAAAGAGTGATAAATTAACTCTTGCATAAATGATTCTGTGGCACATTTAAATGACTAGAAATTAGGGTAGTATTTATACCTTTATTATTAAATTTCTGTGTTGTAGAAGTAATTCTCTCAAATGCTTTTCCACTATTTGAGTGAAGTCGTGTGCGTCTTTTCATAAAGCAGTATCTCAGCAGTAATCATATCTACTTAAACATTATTTAACTGCCTTCTATATAGATTGGCCTGATGCTTTTTGTTATGAAGTACTTTTGTACTTTATATCTTGATCCCTTTCTGGGAAACATTGACATTATAGGGACTTTTCCACGGTTCTAAACTCTTCATGTCAGCTTGTACTGTCTTTACTAGAAGAGTAAAAGGAAAGTGGTCTGTAGAGTAATTTATTTAGTAAATAGCTTGACATTCAAAGGAATTCATCACTCAAACATAATAAGCTTATGTTTTTCCAGTGTTTTCCATAATGTTTTTCCAGTGTATAAGTTGTTCCTGGAGAGGGTAGAGGGTAAGTCAGACTCTTAAGATTTGCCTTAACACTTTTAGAATAAAGAGTACAAGGTGTTACATTTGTACCCATGAAGAATTGATGCCAGTTATAAAAGTGCCCAATTTGGCCTTGCAGAATATTGAGAGAAACGACGTGCAGCTCTCATTCTTTATTTCCCACTGACTGAATGACTTTACTTTCTTAAAAGAAATTTATTACTGTTTGTTGTGCTGTATATGGATTTATGATCCTAAAGCTGGCTGAGAATTGTTATGGCCAGTATCTGCCTGTGACCATCTTTTACAGTTTTATGATTCATCTGTTCTTTGGCAAACAAGTATCGAACACCTTCTGTGCTAGGAGTTGGGGGTAGATTATTTAAAAAGCGAATAAGAGAGAGTCCCTGCTTGTGTCACTCGTGTTCTAACTGGAAAGAAGACACAGAAAAGGACAGTAGGGATGAGATGTGGGAAGTACAGGACAGAGCTGTGAGTCCTGGGAGGGACATGGACCACAGAGGCTTCCTAGAAGCCAGATGCTTTGAGCTGAGTCTAGAGGTTGAGCTGACGTAGCAGGGAGGGCACCCCAAAAAGCTTTTGCACCTATCCATGCACTTTGCTCCTGGTTTTATTTCTCTTACTTTTCCTCTGGCCACTTCCAGTTTCCTCAGCCTCCCACAGCTGCTCAGCACAGCATTTCCCTTCACTGCATTTCTCTCCAGCTCTTCTTGTTCTTCAGGGCCTTCCCCACAGGGACTCCACACACGGGCTCCTTCCACGCCAAGGATGGGAGAGCCAGCAAGCACCCTGGGAGAAACACACACTTCCTTGGTGGCGGATTGGAAGTCATCACTGCTTTTCTGTAGACATTTCGCTACAGATTTGATTCAAAATCCTGGTAGTAGGTGGTGACTGAAATAGTTTGGTGAGGGGGGAGGGCAGGGAATAGCAAGAGGCAGGAGGAAAGTCATTCAGTAAATCCCCCCAAATCCCAGTGTTTGCCCTGCTCATTTGAGCAACGCTCCCATTGTCAGGAGAAGGTCGTTCCTGTGTGAATGTTTACATCACAAATGAAATGCAGCTTCAGTAGGGATTCAGTAGAAGCTGAGTTGTGGATGTACTAACAAGAAGTACGAAGGCTGGAGATGTTATAAATAGGATTGAACATACTTCGACACTCATAGATTTTTCTGTTTACTAAAACGTTGCTACTCTCAGGCAGAGGGAATAAAAATGGGGTGACTACCTCTCTTTCTAAGGTAGTGCTTTTCTTTCTTCACCTCACTAGGGGGATGGTACATCAGGATTGATTTGATTGGCATCTGGAGTTGGGCTGTTACTGTCGTCATCATCTTCCTTCTTTATTCTTTCTTTTTTTCTCTCCTTCCTTTTCTTTTTTTTTTTTTTTTAATTTAAGAAATGAGGTCTCACTATGTTGCCCAGGCTGATCTCAAACTCCTGGGGTCAATCAGTCCTCCCACATTGGCCTCCCTAGTATCTTCTGAGTCATCTAGATAAGACAGAGACAATGTGTGTGAAAGGCAAATGGCAAAGTGACATGTAAACATCAGTTATTTTTGTACCTGTGGTACAGCAGATGTTCTGAATTCTGTAGCTTTCCATCACGGTTTGACATTTCTTGCCTCTAGCTATGGAGAAAATGTGGCTTGTATACCTGCCATCATCTTAAACTCTGAGCACCACTGCTAGAGTCGTTACTGTTAATATCAGCACATTACCTCACTCCTGGGACCCAGGAACACCCCCTGAGCCTTGCTTAGGACCTCAGAGCCTCAGCGAACCGGGCTTTGAACTGGCCTGTTCCTTCTATGCAGTGTATTGGCCTAGTCCATTGAATGGACTGTTCTTGTGCCAGTTGGACAGGGCTCCCCGATGCCTCCACACACTCTGTCTTTGGTCTTCTTGACAGAATGTTGTTGATGTCCACCTTCTAATAATGAGTGGTTGAGTTGGAGGGGGAAGTACCACAAAATTCAACGAGTCCAAGATACTTGGATTTAAGCATACCAAATAGGCAGCCACCTGATGTTGAGAGCCTTGGCAAGTTAGGGATCTCCATGTCCTGGGACACTGCAGCTGATGAATGTGCTCCTGATCATTGCTGCCTCCCAAAGATGTGTCTTATCTGTGAGCCCGTTTCCTTCACTGCAGAACCAGAGCCACTGGCCAGGAGTCAGCTCATGTTTAGACGGCATCCAAATCTGCCTCCTGCATTTCCTGTCTTGTAGATTGATGACCTTTAGCTGTTTTGCTGATGTCATTGTATATCTGGTTTTTTGGGATGAGTATAACCAGGAAGGAAAATGGTTAATCTAGCAAGAACTCATTACACCGTGAATGATGGAGGGTAGGCTCCTGTTTTATTCCTATTTGATTTGTTTGCTTCATTGGGGGAAAACAAATGATCATGTCACCCTATAGAGAATTTCACATTCTCTTTGACGTGCAAATAAACAGCCTCCCACGTTTCATTTATTTTTGCCGCTGCTGGAATGGTTGATTAAAAAAAAACATGCACGCATTGTTATGCTGCTTTCCTATGTCGTGACCTTCATATTGGGTAGAGAAAGAAAATCAGTAAAATATCTCTATATTTTTTTTAAATAAGGGACCCTTAACTACACATGCCCATTAGAAACCAGAGTCCTTTAAAGTGAGATGGATGAGCTGATAAACCAAACCAAATTAAACAGTAGGGAGGAGGACAAGGGTCTTTTATTTCTTATATCTTAGAAATGAGGATTCACCTTTTGTTAATGTGTTAAAACACTAAAGTGTCCCCTTCTTTCTTCCTGTCTTCTTCATTTGATGGAACATACCTGGTAATGAATACATTTGTTCATTTTCATTAAAAATGTGTATTCAGCATAGGGCATACAAAACATATGTTCGGTATTGTTAGAGGGTTAAAGATGCTGGCTAATTTGGGTTTTCCCAAGACAAAAGCCTAATTGGCAACTTCGTGGACTCTGGATTCAAGTATACTTCCTATTTATATCCCTTGACACTCAGGTTCTTGGAACCTGGCAGAAGGCTCCAGCGTTTTGTGATTTTGTTGTTTTTGTTGGCCAGTATTGATTTGTAATGAGCCAAACCTGACTTGAGCAGGAGACCTACAGGCCCATATCTTGGAGGTATGTAGGTATTTGGCTGTTGAGGGCACAGATTAGGTGGTCTCTTGATGTTCTGTTGCTAGGTTATTGAACCCTGAATTACTGAACCTTGAACATAGTATTTGTGTTCTCAAATTGTTATTTATGGTCGAAAGCAGCTGCTATGCACATTTTGGGGAGAGATTTAAAATAAATAAAACTAGATAGTTAGACACAGTGCAAAAGTAATTGTAAGAAAATGTTTATTATAAACCAGGTAAAAGAGATTGATTCCCCCATTCTCCCCATGCAACATCAGAAGAATTACAATGTTTGGCCAGGCGCAGTGGCTCATGCCTATAATCCAAGCACTTTGGGAGGCCCAGGTGGGTAGATCACCTTAGATATGGAGTTCTAGAGCAGTCTGGCTAACATGGTGAAACCCCATCTCTACTAAAAATACAAAAATTAGCTGGGTGTTGTGGCAGGCACCCGTAATCCCAGCTACTCGGGAGACTGAGGCAGGAGAATCGCTTGAACCCAGGAGGCGGAGGTTGCAGTGAGTCAAGATCGTGCCATTGCACTCCAGCCTGGGTGCCAAGAGTAAGACTTCGTCTCAAACAAAAAAAGAATGATAGTGTTCATGTGTAGGCAGTTGTAAGCCTTTGTGGAGCTGTGGCGTGAGCTCAGCCATGACCGAGACTTGTGATGACAGTCAACTGATGCCGCTGTGGATGCTGCCGGCCAGTCCTCGTGATCTCAGGGTAGGGCTTGGGATATCAGTCTAGGGTTTATCTTTTTCTTCCTTCGCCTTTTTACTCCTTTTCTACTAAAATTCTCTTCTATTCATTATTTTTTTTATCATATGGACGAAAGTTTCTATTTAAAAGACCCTTTCTATTTAAAAAGAACCTTTATTCAGAGAATAATTACTACTTTATATAATTATACTATCAACATTTGACCTTTTTATACAGCCTCTAATAATCAGAAATTTTCAGCTGCACTTTTGTTAAAAGTTTTTATTTCTTACTGATTTCTATAGGTCTCTCATCTTACCCATTTTTGCTTTCTAACCAACATGTGAGGTGAGAAATGTGTATTAATCTCCTGCTTCGTGCAAAGAATTGCATAGAACCAAAAACATCAAAACCATGACTTGCCTTAAAAAGTTTATAAATGAATTAGGACACTAAGACAATGCATACAAGTTAACAATATAGAACAACAGTGCAGATGTCCCAAGGCTGGGTATATAATTATTTCCTAAATTAGAGGTAAACGCTAACTTCAGAGGGAAGAGGACTCCTTGTGGGCCGGGTTGGTCTGAGATGGAAAAATAACCTCAGACAATTGCAGACATGTAGCAACACGGATAGGTGAGGAATGGCCTGCATAGACACACAGATGACGGTAGAGAAGGGGAAGATCTGAGTGCCTGGAGCAAGGTTTCTTAGAGGTGATAAGACTTTTTTCTGGACTCTGAAGGTTGGGTAGAATTTGAATAACAGACAGAGATTAATGGGGAAGGCTTTCTATTTAAGTGGAAGACTGAGCAGAGGCAGCTAGGGTTAGAATAGGAAAGTACACAGCAGGGTTTGTAGCTCGAGACTAGACTGTCAGGAACAAGATGCCTATAGAAAGCTAGATGGCATCGGAAATAGGGATGGAAAGCCTTGAGTTCCATGAGAAGGGGGTAGAACTTTCTGTTGCAGGCATTCATTTATTTTTTATTTATTGAGCACATGTTCTGAGCTAAGCCCTGTTAGTAGCTGGTGATATACCACAGGGGACAAGAAACATGCCTGTGCCTCTCAAGGAGTTTGCATTCCTTACTTATGTACCTAGTAGACAGGTAATTAGGAAGTGAGAATATCCTGCACTATGATGAGACTATGAAGGGATAATTATGGGGCACACTGGGGCTTTTTGGGAAGAACACCTTACCTAGACCTTAAGTTATCAAGGCAAAGGTGAAGAAGGAGAGCCTTCTAGGCAGGGTAGTGGCACATGCCACCTGCAGGTGGCAGGTGCAGAAAACAGACAGCCCCCTGCTCACGATTTTCAAGAGGATTTGTTGAGTCTGCCTGACAGGGCACCTGGCATAGCAAGAGGGACACATACAGGAGATGGCTTCTGCCCGCAGAGCACTTCGTATCTATTCAGAGAGAGATGTTTAAGAAATATGAAATAGTTGACTCTCAAAGTAAGAGTGTAGGAAAGACAGCACATTGAAGGAAGGCATGGAATGGTGTATAGACTTCCTCCTGGAAAAATACAGCTTAAGCAGAAATGGAGAAGTAGGACTATGAGCAGAGTACTGAGGAAGAGGGGTGGTCTTTGAGACTCACCTGACACGATGAAGAGGTTGCTACCTTGGAGCAGAAGGAAGAGGCAGCAGCAGGTCAGCAGGGCTGGGTCCTGGGGGACCCCTAGTAGGTTGTCTACACTCTGCCTCAGTTCTCTCTTTCTTTCTCTCTCTGTCTGTCTCTCTATCTCTTTTAAATAGAGAAGGGATCTTGCCATGTTGCCCAGGCTAATCACGAACTTCTGGCCTCAAGCGAGCCTCCTGCTTCAGCCTCCCAAAGGGATGGGATTACAGGAGTGAGCCACCAAGCCCAGCCAGTTTTCTAATTTGTAAAATTAGGAACCCTGACCTCAGTCATGTCTAGCTTGAAAGTCCAGGTGTATCTTAGACTTTGCCCTAAAGGCATTAGTGAATAATGGCGGATTTGGGACCAGAGGAAGGACCCAACAGAATTTGTGCTTTAAGAATGCTAATTTGTCTTTCTCTTAGAAAATGAATATGATAATTTATGAGAAGTTAAATTTTTTACTGAGATTTTTAATCATATTCTGATGCATTGAAAACTGCCAGTAGGTTCATCCTGATTTCCATTGGACATGACTATGTGAGTTTTTTTCTCTCTCAAAAAAGCCAAAGCAAAAATCCAGGCATAGAAAAAGCTGATTAATAATAAGTGAGAGGTTTTGGGGCTTGGTCCAGAAAATGATCTACAAATTTAGATTTTAATTTAGATTCTAAAAATTCTTTTAAATTTTCAGAGAGATCTTTGAATTAGAAAATGCATGTCTTTTATTTTTATACACCTGTTTCTGGGGTGGTAATGGCAGTGATGTCATAGAGGTGATGGGATATCATCCCAGATCCAGAAAAAATACGCAGTTTGCCCAGTTGTACCTCTGTCATAGGCGGGAGTATAACCACCACAGCTGGGCCACCCACTGGAGGGCTCACAGAGACGGACAGCTGGGGCAAGGGCCTCCTTAGAATAGGGTGTGATCAGATCCTCAATTTATCCTATTGCTGCTATACTGATGAAAGAATGTTTCATCAAGTCACACCTTTGGTGCTCTATTCAGATAAAAACTTCAGATTTTCATGTCTCAGACTAGAAGTAGACGTGATGTGCTGGAGACAACACCGAGAGGCATTGGCTAATGCATCTTGACGCGGCACTGCAGTCTCCTGCTGGTCAGCCTCAGGCATGTCCTTCTGTCCCTGTTGGCCACTTCTACTGAGCATGTCACTGTGGTCTCTTCCCTAAGTACATTTTGCTGAACAGGTAGGAAAGAACACCATGTTCACTAATGTTCTTCAAATGGAGAACATTGGCTGATTTGAAGTAATTGTTTTAGAATAGACTGCAATTTTTGGTAGAGGTCATTTGTGAGGTCATAATAGCTCTTAACCTGTAACCCTATGTGTTCTTCAATAGCTTTTCAGTGGCTGAAGAAGGGCATCAAGGTTAAGGAAGAGCTGCTTGCCCTCACTTTTATGTTTTGTTATGTTCAACCCCACTGAACATCCAGGAAATGATGGTAGGTACAGTCGAAAGACTCTTCAGTCCAGAGTCACGAGCAAGCTCGTCAAGGGCAGTAGAATGCTGGTGCATGAGAAGGGAGAGGCCATCACTCAGCTGCCTTTGTGTTCCCCTCCTGGGTTTCTTCTCTCAGTTGCCTGCTTTTTGTTTTCTTTTAGTGGATGATTGCACAGAAAGTGTTTTTGGCCAAGTGCTACAAAAATCGATGAAGTTCCCAGAAGTCTCGTGCATTTCTTGAGAGCAATATGAGAACTGAGGTGCCTTTTTCTTAAATGTGGTAGGTTAAAGGAGCATTGATTTGTGCTACCTGAAAACAAGATTTATAATTTCAATTTGGTTGGCTCTCTAAGGACATCACCCTTAACTAGTTCTTTGTTACGGCAAACTAATCAAAGATTTAAGTTTAAGCAAAAACATACTTACAAACAAAAACCTTGATTTATTTTCAAATGGGCAAGATTACAAGTACTGCTAAATATCTCTAGATTCTATTTGAAAGTGAGGAAACAGACATTAGAGTCCAGCTGTCTTACCCATTTTGGAATCTCTGGTCCCTAGTGGAATGTTGAGGACCAAGCACGTTCCCCAAAAATGATTGTTGAAATAAATAAATAGCGCAATTTTCTACGGCAGATTAGGGCCAATCATACAAGTGCTAACAGCTTTCAAAATTCTATTATACTGGTATGATGTTACATATTACTCCTTTTCTGTCTTTTTAGGGAGTATATACTAAACATAATTTAAAATTCTCTGTGATGGCCCAGATAAACATTTTTAAATTTAGTTACTGGTGATGAACTAAAGAAGTCATTGTCCATGCAGGTGACTCAGGACATGGGGCTGAGAAGGTATTCCCTTCCTTAAAAGCTGCCAGATCTCTTTGTGAAAAGGAGTTTCTAAGAGAATTCATTCATTCAGGATTCCTTGCAGACCGACTATGAGCCTGACATTGTGCTGGAGGGAATACAAAAAGGAACGATGAGAAGATTGGTCACGGCCTTGGAAACCCGCCTGGTGAAGGAGACAGACACATAAAAGTGTAATAGTTGGAAGATGTGAGCTACATGCTCATTGAGGCTGTGATGAAGCATGAGAGAGCTCCCTGACCTTGACTTGTCTATATCTAGCCTTTGCCTTTAGAGCCCTGGGATGTGGCACACAGAGGCTGACCTCCCTACCCCAGCACAGCAGGGACTCCGGGCACTTCTCAGGGCTGTCTCTGCAGGTGCTACCCAGGAAGCATGTACTTCTGCTGCAGAACTGCTCTGTTCTGCTTTCTGGCTGTGTCCAGTCTGCCTGTTTATGTTTGGTACAATTCCTAAAAACCGCCAAGCTGCCAAAATCAACTTCTCATCGTTCTTTCCCATCTCTTCTTTCTGGTTTCTTTTGCCCCTGCCTCTCTCATCTTAGAGTTCATCACCATTCCATTACATAATAATGATGACAGGGATGGTAATGACAGTAGCTATCTCACTGATTGCTTACTGTGTACCACGTGCTGTCCCAAACACTTTACATAGATCATCTCATCTACCCCTTTCAAAATTCGCGAAGTCATGTATCATTTTATAAATCAGGACCCAAAGCACTGTGAAGTAAGTAATTTGTCCAGAGATATATTACATTGTTCCCTCCATCAGTCACAAAAATCACAAAATATTGGGTATAGTCTTTTCATCTTTAGAACTTTTATGGGGTGTGTGTGTGTGTGTGTGAGAGAGAGAGAGAGAGAGAGAGAGACAGACAGACAGACAGACAGACAGACAAAGACTAAGTCCTTCCCCCAAAAAGAATATGTTTACTTACTGTGTTTTCAGGGAACTTCCCAATCTTGAGCTGTTCTAGATGGAGCTTGGTGGCTCCAGAAGGCAGACTTTCAGATAGTCAAGGCTTTCCTCTAGAGATGCTTATTTCAGTGAGCAGCTCTCTGCCTAGCAGGATAGAAGGAGGTTTTCTGAATCACTGGATCATCTCAGACTCTCTTCAGACCTGAAATAATGTGGCCCAAGGCAGAGCACAAGGAGAGAAGGATCTTAGGTCACAGTTTATATCAGTCTCTCATGGATGATTTTATTTATTTTATTAAGGAGGGGGGAAAAAGGAAGAAGGAGGTTATTTTGGAAGGGAAGAGGGATATGTATTTAGATTTTAAGGGAAACAGTTTTTCAATTTGTAGAATTCACATCTTTTCAAAGTATTATAATACTACATTACTTTATTAAAATGATTAACAATTCCAAAAATATTAAATATATTTGTACTCAATAATAAATGAAGCACTCAGAATATGGATACGCTTTTTTGTTTATTAAAAAAAAAAACAATTATTGGCTGGGCATGGTGGCTCATGCCTGTAATTCCAGCACTTTGGGAGCCTGAGGCAGGCAGATCACCTGAGGTCAGGAGTTTGAGACCAGCCTGGCCAACATGGTGAAACCTCATTTCTACTAAAAATACAAAAATTAGCCAGGTGTGTTGTTACACACCTGTCATCCCAGCTACTCAGGAGGCTGAAGCAGGAGAATCGCTTGAACTCAGGAGGCAGAGATGCAGTGAGCTGAGATTGTGCCACCCCACTCAAGCCTGGGCAACACAGCAAGACTCTATCTTAAAAAAAAAAAAAAAGCTATTCTCAAATTTGCTTCTAATGATTAGCCTAGAAAATTCATGATCTTTCCTGTGTTTGTTGTGTTTCTTTTCATCTACCTCAGTAACCAGCTTAAGGCTGAGATACAAGTCATGCTAGCGGTAAATTTAGGGATTGAACTGGATTGAAAATGTGGAATACACTGGATTTGTGTAGAAGTTAAGGCTTTGTAATTCAATGAAGAAAACACATGTGCTTTTCAGATGCGTGCACGGACCAAGGGATCAGTGGCATTCACTCTTTCTTGTCATCTGGCACTATGAAAGTGAACTGCAGGTTTCTGAGAGATTAATCCAGCTACAGTTCTCTGTTGTAGTTCATGGTGCCAGGGAGGATCAGCAGCTCAGACTGATAGGACATCTGTTTCACTGTCCTCCCCATCAGCAAATGCTTGCGGAGGGTCTGCTAAGAGCAGCACATTTTGCTGTATGATCCTACATCCCTTGGTGCATAAAATAAAGCTGGGACAAGCACTAATTTAATTAGCTTGAAAGACCTTCTGACTCTCACGAGCACCTCTGATTCTTTGTTTCCTTGCAATGTACATAAGGCATTGGGATTCTGTTTTGCTTTATTATGTTTATGATCAGTTAGCCCTGGCTGGATACTGGTCCTCCAGGGGCAGAAATCCTATCTGTTTCTTACAGTATGTTTCAACAATATGTTTCAATGCCTAGGATGTTCTTCCGTGGCCATTCCGGGAGGATCACGACTTAATTCTCTTTGATTAAAATCAAATGTGGTTTTTAGTAATTCATACTTATTCTACATGCACTTTTGTGTCTTTTAAAAAAATCTCTCCATCTGTTTTCTCTCATTTTCATTCACTTTGTGTTTTTTTAAAAATCTCTCCTTTGCATCTGATTTCTGTCATTTTCTCTGTCCATTTCTGGTCATTGGTAGCCTTGAGTGTGCTTGGGTTAGGTCAGCCAAGCTGCCTGCTATAGGGGCCCTCTGGGCAAGCTGATTTTACTCGGTGCTCATGCAAACCCCCACGTCTGACTAGAAGTGTCCTCCACCTAGCATAACAGAGTGCACACAGAATATTACCTTGTACATATAAGTGCTCTTTCAAAGCATTTTCTTATTTACTTAGATTTGAAAACCAGTCCAAAAAAAGAGGGAAATTAATTTTAAGATACTAACAAGGAATTCACGCAGGTTTGTCCTAAGTGACATGGGGAACCAGCAGCACAGCTGTCAAGAAATTCTAGTCACAGGTGTCTTTCTATAAAAGCAGTGGTGCAGAGGTCCCCCATGACACAGGCTGAAGACCTCCGTCAATACCGTTAGTATTCTGGGTCTTAGAGGTGGAAGAAGAGGGTCGGGCGTGGTGGCTCATGCCTGAAATCCCAGCACTTTGGGAGGCTGAGATGGGAAGTTCACTTGGGGTTAGGAGTTTGAGAACAGCCTGGCCAACATGGTGAAACCACATCTCTACTAAAAGTACAAAAATTAGCCAGGCATGGTGGCACGCACCTGTAATCCCAGCTACTAGGGAGGCCGAGGCAGGAGAATCACTTGAGTCCGGGAGGCAGAGGATGCAGTGAGCTGAGATCACACCACTGCACTCCAGCCTGGACAACAGAGCAAGACTCTTTTTCAAAAAAAAAAAAGTGGGGGGGAACAAGAAAGAAAACTCAGTGGCCAGGAATATCTGCCATTGCCCTTGACCACTGAGTAGCAAATCTAGAAGCAGCATAAGTCTTCCGCATGGGTCCACACAACTGTGGATATGTGACTTTAACCAGGAGCTGGCATTTTCCTCTCTTGCCTTCTCAGAAATAGTGTCAACCATGTGTGAGCTCATGTGAATATACATAGGTAACACAGAGGAGTTTTCTGGCGCAGGAGAAAGGTGTAACACTCTTAAATCCTTAGCTGAAGAACAATTATTGCACTAACTTTTTCTAACCAGCTCCCTGTAAGAAACACTGTTAAAATTAATTTCATTCATTAAAGGCAAGATAGAGAAGAAGAAATAGGGAAGCTAAACTTTATTTTTCCAGCATATACAGAATTGAAATCAACATTATTGGGCCACAACATCATTGGTAATCATCTAAAGACCTTCTGGGGCTTCCTGAAAATGTCAAAGTTTCAGACTTGCAAGTATATCCTAATTGAGTTAATACTTAAAACAAAGAGTGTAAATAAATTGAATGTGGGTAAGACGTGGCATTTTTGTAAGTGGTCATTTCATCCTTCATGTCACTACTTGGACGTATGTTGAGGTAGATCATAGAGTCTAAGAAAGAGGCTGAGAGACATGAATCCCAGCCGTGGTCCTGAGGCAGGCATGTGGCTGGGACCAAAGCTCGGTCTTCCACACGCTCTCTGCTTGCCACCTCTTCTCCTTGTCTCCCCACCTTACTGCCTAAATGTAACAGAAATGTGTCCTGTTGCATAAGGACTTACTGTGGTTACATTTCTGAGAAACAACTCTGTAGAATTACTATATGTGGACATGAGAGTTTTCCCACAAAGAAGGCAGAAGCCCGAATCCTCGTGTCTTTGGAGTTAATAGCATATTGCCCATTGTCATGCCATCAGACCAGCGTGAGGCGAGGCATGAGTAAGTTCTGTGATGCCAGCGTTTGCTGGGTAACAGAGGGTTTGACTTTTCTAGATTATTCTCATGTCAAATGTGGCATCTCTTTATGTATTATTTTTAACATCACAATGAAAAGTGAAATGGTGTTAACAGTAGCCCAAGGATGCCAAAGCTTCAGGATTGGAAATCACTTTTAAGTTGCCTTTCTTCTTCCCCCTGCTGCATTAACACTTATTATAGCGAAGCAGAGCAGATGGGCAAACTGACTGATTAGTTATTTATATATATATGTAGATATACATTTTTCCTTTACGGGGCTTAGATGTTAGCTTTTTCTTCAATAAAAGAAAGGAGTTTTTAGATGTTATCTTGTCTTGATTTGCTTTTTTAATCAGAAGAAAGGGGGCACTTTGCTCCTGATCTATTAATACTGTGGCTGTATCCTTTACTTCACTGCTGACTTCATAGCTCTGTGTGCCTGTTGCAATCAGAATTTGATTTCTCTCCAGTCCTCCAAGCCTCATGTTCTTTTTGGCCTAGAATTTCTTTATGGAATGTATCACTTTTAATTCATATTTTAGAAGTGCCTTTCTTGACAAGGAATTTTTCTACAATATTTTTGCTTTTTATATCCAAAATGAAAAAGTCTATGACTAATTAGTTGAAAGTGAAATTACACATGATGTTGTGTAAATAGAAATATTTTCCTGTAGCCTTTTTTTAAAGAAAATATCAAATACCTCTGATTTTTCTCAAAAGCAGATTTTGCTTAAATTCCTTCCCAATTATTTAAAAGTAGTTTTTTTTTATGAAACCATGTTTCTAGTTAAAAAAAAAAAAAAAAAGGTAATGAAAAGAACCATCATAATCTTTCCTTGTAAAAGGACAAAGGTATTGCGTGTGTGTAATTCGTGATACATATTCATACAAAAGTAATGGATCCACTTGTGTGGAGAGAAGAACTTCCTTATGTTGTAACGTGAAGCGTTCTGGAACAGCAGTTTCCCTTCTGATATCTGAAGTGCCTTGAGGTATGGTCTAAGGAGAGGAAGGATAAACATGCATGGTTACACATTTTTAAATTTTTAAAAAAATTTCAATTGGGTTTACAAATTTGTTGATCGTTTTATCAAAAGCAGGAAACATGTCCCATAAAGATGGCATTAAATTAGGCTAGCTCATGGTATCATGGATAGCACTTCTAATTATATAAGGCAGGATAATGTAGACATACAACCATTTGGGGAGGGATTTATACAAAACCATGGGGCAGTTAATTGGACCTCGTGTTTTTAGAGGTACCTGATGATCCTGTGACATAGATCATTTGAAGAAAAATCATCCTCAGTGAGACTCAGTTTTAGAGTCTCATCCATCAAACATCAAAGGGATGCTTCGATTTAATTCTCACACTGTGATCTGTGACTTCAGAAATAACATGCTGGTAATGACAATATGTGACAACCAGAGTCCCAGAGCTGCTCCGGGTTGTGGTCTCTGCATGCTTGTTTGCACCGTCAGACTTACCTCTACGTGCTGTGGTTTCAGAAGGGTAAATGATAGAGCATGTGGGGTTAGGAGAGAAAAGCTGAGCAAAGCTAATGAAAAAATGGAAGCTAAAAATGCTGGAGTTTATGTGAAGGATAGTATAAACCGAAGGGAACCTCTTTTGAGCAGATGATTCTAGCAGTCTTTAAGGGTAGGTTTTTGAAGATCTGCTCTGTGTGAGGTCTCAGTTGGATTGAGATTAAGTGAAAGAATTTTCAGTAGAAGTGAAACTTGACATTACATCAGGCTATAAAAGAGATGCAGATCAGGGGTATTTTAATCCTGTTTCTTCAGCTACGGTCAGGTCTCTAACCTGACATTTCTTGACACGATCCATTCCAAGCTGAGTCAAATGCCTGTGAGACGAACTCTCTTGTCATCCTGCATTTAAGCTGCAATAGCTGTACATCATTGCTGCAAAACTGGTCTTTCTAATTATCTCTTTTTCTGATAATTCTTGTTCTATAGGGATAGAGGATAAGACCATATCTTGCCTTGTTTGCCACTATTTGCCCAATACCTACCAAACACATATCTGTCACTTAATATTTTAAAATCAGAATCTGTTGATTAAATAAATGAATAATTGGACAAGTGTTTGTGTGCAGAATCCAAATGATATAGTAAAAAACTTTCTTCAGTGATCTGTGATTATCTTTATGAATTAGAGATCTTTTGCCCCTCAAGTGACTTTATAATTATGACCTTCAAGTGGGTAAATTGCTAAAATATATTCCTGATGAGGTTCTGAAACTTGAAAACATTGCTCTTAAATTTGAATTACTGCTGTAAAATATATAGCATGTATGTTTCAGAAATAAAATTTACATTTATTTATAATTTGGTGAGAACTGATGTTGAGCTATAGTGCTTTAAAATATGTGTAACTAAATGGCAACTTCTTGAGTCATCATTTAAATTGAGTGTAAATCATGTCTAATCTGCTTGTTAACCTGCCCCCCTCACCCCAATGCTTGAATAACAGAGATGGCCTTTAAAAAAAAAAGAGGCATTCTTCTGTGTTTTATTTTTGTTAGCCTTCTGCAGTGTATTTAATTTCAAATAATATCCATCTTTAAAATTCAAATAAATTTTTTTGATGCAAACACAACTTTTAAAACACAGAAGTACCACTAAATGCTTTTCGGGTGTAGCAAAGGATAAGTCATGTCTTCAATTCTTCCCTTTTACTTCTTGGGTAGCATAAGGGGCTATAGACAAGAAATTGGAAAAGTAAGAGGACTCTCAAAGTGGATGATTGTTAAGTTGTCTCTCAATTTTCAGTGTACTCTGATTTTGTTAGGATTGCCCCCTGTCTCCTGTTTGTACTTAGTTTATTCTGAAAAGGTGGCAGGGAGGCTTCCTAGGTTCCCCTTCTCACTTCGATCTTTCCGACGTATGTGTAAGTATGAAGTCATTTTCCCACACTTCCTTTTTGAACAGTAAGGAGTCACGTCTGGGAGCCCGCACCTATGACCTTACGTGATGATGCTGTATGTGTGTCTCTGTGTGTGTCTGTGTCTGTGTGTCCCTGTGTGTGTGTGTGTGTGTGTGTGTGTGTGTGTGTGTGTGTATGTGTCTCCATCCACAGGCCTGGATTTCATGTAGTTTTGAGATGAAAACCTGTTAACATGAAGTTACGTAAAGTATGGGAAGGATATAAGCATTAACCATCTAGGAGAAAACCTTCCTGGTTTGTAGAACTTTACCAACCAACTCTACCACTTCCTGTTAATAATTTAACATAACTAGTGATAGAGAATAATTTGAAGAATTATATGAGACATGACTAATGTCACAGTCATTGTCAATATTTATTGCAATTTGTATTTGCTTGGCTTAATTCAAGATCATTGCCTTTATATCTAAGTTCATTTATTAGATTGATTATGCTAATTTGAAAAATTCTCCTTGCTGAGATTTTATGGTTTAAATTATTACATTTCTATATCCAGAGATGTCCTTAGTGCTTTAGCAAGGAGGGTTTAGGAGCTCTAGTCTTGGTAGAGAAAGCTTATAGCTACTGTGCAGTAGCACTGTCTGTGAGACTTGAGAAACTTGCACTGTTCATGGGTGGGGGGACAGTGGGATGTGGGCGCTGATGAAGGTTAAAAGAGGCTTGATGCTTTCTTTGTTCTGCCAGGACTGTGAGGAGGTAAGGGCCATATTAAAGTGGGAGGGATGGCAACAAAGGAATGTGTAGGAGAGATGTTTCAAAGGAAACATTTACAAGACTGGAATAAGTCATCTGTAGGCCTGGAGTGGATGGGTTAGGATGATAAAAGAATAAAACAAAAATGAGCAAGTTGAGCATAGTAAACATTCAGAATTTTATTTTTTTATTTTTATTTTTTGAGACAGAGTCTCTCTGTCGCCAAGTGCCAGGCTGGAGTGCAGTGGCGAAATCTCAGCTCACTGCAACCTCTGCCTCCCAGGTTCAAGCAATTCTCCTGCCTCAGCCTTCCAAGTAGCTGGGACTACAGGCGCATGCCACCACGCCCAGCTAATTTTTGTATTTTTTTTTTTTATAGTGCTCTCTCTGTGAATATACTTTCTGGATTAAAGAAAGGACACAGAATATTTTTCCATAATAAAGTAGTCATTTGGGTTGAATTGTCAAAATCTTTTTTTTTTTTTTTAAGAAAAAAGAGAGAAAAAGAGAAAAAAGGAAGAAAAAAAGAATGAAATAAAGAGAAAAAAAGAAAAAAAAGGGAGAGAGAACGGGAATCTTGCTCTATTGCCCAGGCTAGAATGCAGTCTACAAA